>JAHQIW010004792.1:0-80162 GCA_019055375.1 Parelaphostrongylus tenuis | reverse complement strand
ATCCCCAGAGCAACTCAAACATACGGGCCCCTCCGCCCCCGGACGCGGGGTACTCAAAACAGCACCAGCCCCAAGAGCCGAGGTCAGAGGTGACGCATGCACTATGGTATGGGTGGAGCTCGGGTTCATCTCCGCTTGAGGCTTGATGTTTTGCATATCCTTTAGCATCCTTGATAGATAGCTGTTGGCTTACACGATTTATGGATTAATGATTTTGACGGGGTAGTCCTACCATCTGACTTGACATTTTTTCGTGGTACTGGCAAGAAACACTGTAGTCGAACTCGCCAAAAGTTTTAATATTTTTCCCTATTTACAGGTTTTCCTATCTTTTGCTTTCAGTATGAATATTGCCTACCTGTGATGGACGATACACATCACCAAGAAAATCACCATAATTGTTCTTTATATGAATTGCCCGCGTTGATAGGCCTGCTGAATCCCTCTCTAAAAGAGTTATGTCTTCAAGTAAGTTTAATATAGGCAATATTGTCATTCACCAGTTTGTTAGACCCGTATCACTTTTTTTTACTTTACGAGTACTTTCGGTAGTCAGTTCGTCTTTTTACTTTCATCGCTTGACTGAGGATTTGTCGTCCTCATGAATGCTGTAGAATACTGGCTGGGTACACCTCCCTGCGATTTTGAAGATAGCCAGCTTGGGGGGGTTGGTTATTGATTTTCGAAGAGTTTTTGGGGATGCGGGGGCATCAGCCTCTCCTTGGGCCGTGCCGAGCATCAGTGCTCCCTTGACCACGAGCCCCTTCTTAAAGATGTTATTGAGCATCAACCAATTAGTAATAGATACGAAAAGAACATACGATACCATTTTGTCCATAATTTTGATTATATCATACGAAATCTTACATTAGTGAGTTCGGCGACTTCAGCCTCGGTGTACGGTACAGACGGTGATTCGTTTGGGAAATAGATATAGTAAGCAGGAGCTCTTTCACCATGTCGGAACCACTGAAATAATGTTGATAAATATAAGGAAACAAAATCATACGGCATTTTACAACATGTGAACAAGTTTGCAAAGTTGATTATTAGCCATGTCCATCCTAACAACTATAGAAATTTCCGTCTAAACTATGTGTTTGGAGCACGAGAGAAGTGGAAAACTCAGATCTACGCAATAAACAAAATCACTCAAACGTATACGCTTCGGTTTTCAAAAGTTGAATTGCTCCTGTAAAATTATGGAACGCAAAAAAAATCAATTAACATTTATACGGGTAAATTTGGTAGAAGTTTCTTAGATTATCTGGTACTTTTTATAATGATAGAGTATCAAATTCACTCACAAATTCAGCAAATTGTAATGTTGATGACGATTTTTGGCTGAGAGCAATGTGCAACACACTAAGACGTACCAGCAATTCAACGATATTCATTATATTGCTTTTGTCTTCGCTTCTTGTTCAATATGGAAGAATACCAAAGAACAAAAATAAGCTTGAAATGAATACTATCGGGACAGTTCGGTGGTGACTTCCATGAGGCCATTCGTTATCAGAGAGGTGGGTCAATATTACATTAGATTGGGTGCAAGACGAAAACAAGCTAGAAATCACAGATAGTGAACAAATCACAAACACACACACATACACACACACACACCACACACATATATATATATACGCACACACGCACACACACGCATATATATACACACACCCGCACATTACAGATCAGAAATAGTGAAAAAATCTCATACAATTTTTTGATGTTCGCAGAAGGATAGATGCTGAGTGTACACCACAGTGTAAAAACCCTGAAAGTAGCACTGAAAATGTGTACAGCGTTTAAACCTCCGTTGTTCTAACATTTTAAAAATTAGCGAACAAGCAGAATGTGCAATGTGACTGACTTTCATCTGACCTTGATACGAACTGTTACTACCTGGGATCATTAATAAGTCTTTATGTGATTGCCAAAAAATTTTATTGCGACTAGGTGTCCGTAGTCATCGCCTTCTTTACACACACAATGATCCCACCCGGGTGCCCCACATCAGCTGCTTCCATGAAGCAACAGTTTTTTGATAATTGGCCTCGGTCGTTTGAAAACTTTCTACTAATTCACGGGATTCACACTTGAGGGCTCTGCGCAAATAATTGAATTTGTAAAGATTTGGGATATCTTTCAAGTGCACCGTTACCCTGAAAGCTCCCAAACATTATCTCACTCCCAGATATACGCTATACACCTGGATTGATACTGTGGGGAGCTCGCACAATTTTATAGTAGCCGTATCTGTGTTCTCTTCTTTTTTGTTTGCTGCAGGCATGCTTGTTGAAGGTTTCTTCTGGTTATTAAGGCGGTTAGGTTTTCTTTCTAGGATGAAGGTATAATCCGATGAATCGGTGAGAATATCACCCGTCAGATATATCAAATGGTCATATTCTCGCTCATGGTTTACTGGATCTAGTTGCGACTCTTCCAATCTGCCACTCATGAACTTTTTTCCGCCGCTCTCTCGACTGCGTCCAGCTTGTCTTCAAGGTTTTGTATGGTTGTGAGGCGAGGTAATATTCCCTTCCAATAGAGTAACATTTTGTAATGCCAATTGGTCAAGCCCGCGGTCTGTTACTGTTCTCCTAAGTCTATTGTTGAACTGGGTTATGAGCCCCTTATTCGTAGATACGATTATTCAGTTGGCCATAGTTTAGTCGAATATATTGTGAACGATGAGATAATAATTGAAGGTGAAACCGAAAAAAAAAACCCGAACAACCTGAAAATAAAAAAAAGAAAAGGGGTACAGACAACCTGAAATCGAGCAAAAAACGGAAAGAAATTCCGTTTGTTCGGAAGTCGAATGGAAACGAGACTTGAATATGAAGATTTCTGACCTAAGTCCTCTTTGGGGATCAAACTGGCTAGCTGTGCCCGAAAGAGGGTACGCCAATGCACCGTGAAGCAACGATAACGGTAATGTCTTGGTAAAGGCATTCATTCAAGTCCAGTAGAGTAGAACACACACGATCGAGGTGTCCTCATCTACTGATACTCTCTTATGCAGAATAGGTTTTATCTTTTGTCACCATATATGATCTTTCATAACAAATTTTCCGCTTCTGTGAACACTCGGCATGAACAATCGTGGTTTCAAAGGTGGGTGGTGTCGAAAGTTCCTCACATAAATTCCCATAACAACCCTGCATAAGACTATCAATGACCTAGAATAGAGCACAAAAGCTATATTAAGAATACGACGTTTACATGTGCTCGCCGTTTGAGCAATGTTTTATGTGCCCCATGTTGCGTTTCTCGTTGAAAGCCGATAATTTATGGAATTTCTGCTTAAGCCACGACTATGTCAAGTATAGTAGAACATCATAGTGCCGTACACTCTAAGCAATCAAATGAATTGCGTTCACTCACCACTAATGTGTGATTTGAAGACTGGAGAGTGTACATCTGTAAGTGATATACGATAACGTGTTCAATTGCTCACGCAGTATGATAAGTCACGTGTTCAACAGTCTCGGTAATACGTGTCTATATTACCAGAGTTATGAACGGGTCGGGGCACCGTGACAGAGTGGTTGTGATGCTTGTCGCGACACGCGTGTGGCCGAAGCACCCCTCCTCCCTCCTCAATCTTCGGCAGTTAAGAGAGGAAAACCTATGGTATGTCACAGCCAGGCTATCCACGTGATTCCACAGAGACATGCTCACTTGGTATTCTAACGACGTTCAAGAAGAAAAGGAAAAAGCGATTGGATTGTAGAAGTATTGAAATCGGCACACGGAGAAAAAAATGCTGTGAAGACAGATATTAAAGTGTATACATACTGCGATGGAAAGATTTTTGAATTACTTTAAGTTATCAATATTTTGAGTAATTATCCTTGATCTGAAACACTAGTGGCAAAGGTGTGACAGTGAAGTTTATCGGCTTTCTTCCTATCTTCATATAGCAATCACGTTTCATGTAGTTGGTCGGTAATGTTCACAGCAGCAATATCGTGAAGACAAGGCCATAATAAGTATAACAAGGCCATTTACTTTTTATCAATCAACTCTGTCACCTTTAAATTAAATGTTGTATGTTGACAAACGGTTTTTCCTTTGCATTTTCTATACCCTTTTTTTTCCTGAATTCTGGTGATAATCAGAAAAGAAAGGATGCTGGCTCAAAGAAAATTATCACTTCACGCACCAGATTGAGATTTGATGAACTCATCTAAACGACTTAACAAAATCGGCACTCATGTGTACAGCTTGTTTTCGATTGGCACGCTCTCGATTTGTTTTGTTTTGAAATAACTTTGAATCTTAAATTCGGCATCATAGTAAGGAGGTTGAAGTGTAGGTAACTCTACAATTTTTTAACCTTCTTGGTTTGATATGATCAAGAATGGTTTGATTACTTCTGATACATTGATTACAGATGGTTCCGCTTCACTGCTATACTGAGCAA
This sequence comes from Parelaphostrongylus tenuis, assembly GCA_019055375.1. Taxonomy (NCBI): domain Eukaryota; kingdom Metazoa; phylum Nematoda; class Chromadorea; order Rhabditida; family Metastrongylidae; genus Parelaphostrongylus; species Parelaphostrongylus tenuis. Next base: position 75,730 of record JAHQIW010004792.1, on the reverse strand, counting down.
CAGAGCAGTTTTTCTATATGTTCACTTACTGCATTGTCGCGAACAGTGGTCAGCATGAGTATGCGTTTTTTCTCATTCACTTGGTATGACAACGCATTTTTGATTACAAGGTGTTTTGCCAAAGAAGGCAACGTCTACTATCAACTTCCTTTCAATTCCGTGTTCTAGTGGTTCTTCTACTCCAGCTGACTGGATGCTTTAACCACTATGTTTCTCTTGATCAGTAGAACGACAACGCTGTTTGTTGAAAACATTGTATTAGGTTGGTGCAATAGTAATAGCGAATATTTATGCATACCCACTCGACAGTCACATGTTGCACAACGAGCGCTCAAGAAGTCTAATTACTCGAGCTACGAAGTTTTGCCTCATGCTTCATATTCATTGGACCTCGCGTTCACCGACTGCCATTTCTTCAGGCATCTCGATAGAATCGTGCAGAGAAAATGTCTCTGCAATCAACAGAATACGAGAAAGCTTTCCGGAAGTTTGTCAAGTCCCGAGACACCGATTTTCTGTTACATTAATAAACAAAATCATTTCTCGTTAGAATCGATCGAGCCTTGGAATCGATCGCACGGTTGATGATCACGCAGCCTGATTCACAGTAGGGATGAAACATATCACTCCGGTACTCTATGATTTCCTCTATGCGCCCATATGTTTTTCCGTTCATAGGGCTTAGACTGTTTAGGATTGTGCTTAGATTTAGGTTTAGTAGCAGAGCCAATTTGGCAACATAGAATGAACAAGGAAAGCCTAAGCCCACACAATGATAGGGGGAAGTTTCTGCACAATTCGCTTCAGAATCATCTAATTTTATGCCATCAATTAGCCGTTATGTTGAAAAGCGCGGTGGCCTGGTGCCAATGTTGCGAAATCCCACCTACATATCGGAGGAAATATGCGCGTCAAGTGCGGAACCGAATTTTCTTGTGGCTTACACTGTTGAAAACGCCGAAACTTAGCTATCGAATGGTTACTGAGCCTAGAAAAAAATGTTCACTAGGCTACAAATGTTTGAGTGTGCAACATGAATTTACTTTCACTGTCACAGCACAGTAAGAAGGCTATTTTGTAAATGCAGTACACTTTTGAAGTATTCGAGATTTGAGCCACCAAGTAAGTTCTAAGAACTCGAATAAGGAAAAAAACGCATTGTTCTTAAAAGCCGAGACAGGATGGAGATGACCAAGATGTGTAGTTTTTTACTGCTTTGTGCGTATTTTTACAACTCATTGTTTTCCTCGAAATATTGGCTGACGCTTAGGCGATTTCGCCATTTTCAGAATCGAGAAAGGTGTAATTCACATATAGTCTACTCAATCAAAAATTTTCATAACCATCGCAGATTCTGCATTCTTTCTGCTGAGGTTATGGAAACGTTTGAATGAGTACAGAGCAAATCAGTTTGACTTTTTGAGGTTCTAAAGAAAACGAAACCGTCGAAACGCCACTCATTAAAATGTCGAATAAATCTCGTTGTTAAAACCTCTCGTTTGCTCATTAAGAGAACACTGAGTCATCTAATCAACACAGAGGTCGATAGAAGGTCAGTGCTAGGACTTACAATTCTTTGTAAGCGTTTTCGCAGAACATAAGTATCAAATTCAGTAATTATCACGTTTACGCGGCGTTGATCACACAGACATAAACACATGCCATTTGTCATTCGTAAAGACATTTTTTCTACTACAAAAGTTGTTCAATGATCGTTAAATAACCTAATCAAATGTGACAATAGTAATACTGCAATTATAATTAGCCGCCAGCAAATCATGCGAGCTCTAAAGTAGTTTTGAGTTCTACATTTTCGTTGTTAGATTTCTATATAGTATATGATGTTTAAATGCCCCTCAAGCGATCTGCTGATAGGCCACACCACTTCTTACGTAGTGGTAAGTAATTGAGTTGACCTGCTTGGCTTGGCACTACGTCTTTATAATCTGCCACTACTCTTCTTACTGAGATATTAAATATCGGTCGAGTCTAGTTGTTCATGTAATCTCGATTACTCCGCACAGTAGCGTTTCCACGTCACGACAAGCATAAGCCGATGGCTCCTCCTTGCATGGTGGTACTTGTTGACATGCGAACTACGATTTTTGTGAGATGGTAGTGGTCCCTTTAAAAAGTCGGATAACCACCAATTAGGAAGACGATATAAAAATTCTAATCTGGCAGTTATGAGTGCTGGACTAGAGGAACAATAGAAAGAATTCCTTTATAAAACATGTTTCACAAGAAAGAAATTGATAAAAACCGAAACAGACATGGTATAAGAAAGAGGATTCTTCTTTGATCAAATGAGATACAGCTTCGTAAAACGAGGTATATGACATTGTGTGATTGTGAGGTGATTTCTATAACACGACATGCAGCACGAATCGGGTTAGCGATGACGAAATTGCTACAGAAAATGATAGAACATATTGTATGTGCATAGAAAAATATTACATTAACAACAAAAAAAAACCTTCACGTATTTCGGACTCAATTCGACTTTGGTGATTGTCATAAATACAACACACGATAATAAATGTATGTATTGATGAATACGAGAAAAAAATGGAAAAAGACGAGAAAACACTACGTGGTACTACTCTACGCTTTTACAAACTCCTAGCATAAAACTAACTGGATTGTTGAGGTTCAATGATTTGCCACATGATAAAATGGAAAGAATACTAGAGGTCTGAATTCGGCTCCGACGATACAACCCTGAGTTTCAGTAAACCGTACAGACACACACGCATGTGAAATAAATCGTAATGAAGGAGGTAGAGCAGACAAACTAGACAAGTACTCTCAGACTGTATGATCAATGGCGACAATACAACAAAAAAAATTATAAACAGAATGATGAAAAAATAAAAATAATAATAATAATAATAAAATAAACACTAAATAATCGCTAGCATGTGGCTAATCAATACTATTCGAGACAAACTGACTGGTTGTGACACACGTGGCCGACGATAAATAACAGATTATAAAAATAGAGATATAAAAAAGAAACAGATCTTAGTCAGGAAAAGGAAAAATCTGGAAGAAAATCTAGCAGGCGCCACAACCAGCACGACTAACGATGGTAATTTATGACCATATGTATTTTCATGATGAGCCAATTAATAGCCCGCGAATCCCTGATGTATCGAGGAACGTAACTCGATAAGGAAACAAGAAATAAAAGTGATACGTTAGCATGCATCATTCTTACTGATAATGGCAAAAACTCCGCAAAGCCCGCGTCGGGTGGTAGCGAATCTAGTGACCAAAGACAACAACAACAATATAACGTTGGTGAGGCGACAGACACTAAAACAATTTATGAAAGGACGGGGTCTAGTGGAAGTCTGTATTTACAACGCTATGAACCAATACGGTTCAGGTGAGAACAATTATTACTAGCGAACGACGTGTACATGAGAGTGAAGGAAGAACGACGAACTGCTACTAGATATAGCCCAATAACCAACGTAACGAGCAAGAATGCGTGATTTGTGTGGCGCCCCACATGGCGATTCTTGTCTAAGATAACGTCAGAAGACGTCGCAAATAGTCGATAATTTACTCATGAGAGGCTTGTAGTAGGTGAAGGTTGAAGTTGAGCGAATCCGGTGCGATATGTCCACATCTGTTGCACTTAAACACATGCTCGTAACCGTGATACCCCATGTGGATATGATAAAGAGCTTGATCCTAAAAAATGAATCACAAATAGCGACATAATGGTCAATCTAAACTCTTCCAATTTTTTGAATGAAAATGGCGCTAAAAATGCTGCAGGGAAGTCGTCAGAACGGAACATGTCAACTAGTACGGAATTGAAAGCAGACCTGAAAGGCCATACGACAGTGGTGACATTGGAATCGCCACGAAGCCTCCTCCCTTCTCAAATTTAAGGCATTCAATTGAGCGAGATATGCTTGCTGAAAGATGTTCAGATTTCCTTCTGTAGAAAATGGTGCGAATGGCTGCGCGATGGACTTCATGACGGTCGTAGAAGCCGTAGAAGTGGAAAGCTCTGGAGCCGGAGAGACGGACAGATCGACTCGTCTCTGTAGCATAACTTGATCATTGATTTATTGGTAAAAAAGCGTTAGTTCGACTTACATTCACTTCCACTCTTTCTTTTCCGTCGCTGTCCTCACTTTCAGTTGGACTTTTCCCTTGAAGGCGCTGACTAATCTGATCTAGTTTGAATGCCTTGACCTTTCTACCTGGCTGCTCAGTCTCATCACCAGACCCTTAAATGATGTAACTAGATGGCCCACGGCTGACATATTTCAAATCACGAATGTATACCTTTAGAACTGCAGTGGGGACTCACAGCACTACCGCTACTACCTTCCATTTCATCATCGCCAACATGTCCACTGTCGCGTTCCTCTTGAGTATCTCCACTGACGGGTTTGTCAGTGGTAGCTTCGATGGCTTGAGCAAACGAGTTCATCTGAAGAAATTCGTTAGTATGTTGTCATTAAGTGTGTGATGAAAACAGCTTACCTGTGGCAGTGACTGGTACAGACTAACAATCGGACTCTGGGTAGATTGGCTGAGAAAATGGTTGACATTATGTCTCATCATCTCTTCCTGAGACGTCGTCTGAAAGTCACAGACGGCACACGACAATGACTGTGGTAGCGTAGGAAGGCTATTGATTAGTGAGCTCATCTGTTCCATCTGGAAGATATAATCGATTACATTTTTCCTCAAGAATTTATTGCAAATCACTTCATTGCACCTGATGTTGTCTTAGCAGCATTTGACTGGCATAGTTCAGACTTTGACTGGTTACTATAGGAGCAAGTCCCAGAGTTTGCGCCAAGGTTGTAGCTGGTGATGGTGAATCAAGTTTGATATTTAGTCCAAAACTGGGATACGATGCAAGTGTTTCTTGTTTGACTTGAGTTGGTGATGTGTCACCAATCTCCATGCCATCTGGCACACGACGATGATCGTACTTCTTTAAATGCAGCTGAAATCGATCTCTAGATATTGCCTTTTCTCATGTTCGTAATAAGTCTTATCGATACCTTGAGACTGTGGCAATACTTTGTGGCATATGTGCAGTCCATACAGCGAAACTGATAAACGTTTGTGTGGCTTTTCATATGAGAGTTGAGCATAGACTTATTCACACATGTATAGCTACACTTTTTACATTGGAACGGTTTGCTACCGATATGATTCCGAATATGGTATTCCTGAAATATATGTTATGAAATAGACATCTTAATATGGCCTATCGTTTCTGTATAGGCTCTTCAGTTGTAATTATAATGCTTTGACGTAGAACATCCTCTTGTACTCTTTCTCTCCTTACGCCCTTTCTCTTCCTCTTCATCTGATTCCCTCTTCAGTCTCTTACCGTCGCATCTTCGTATCATATCAAAAACACCATAAACTAATAAAGCAGTGAATTTCATATCGGCATATGAACTAAAGTGCATTTGCAAAACAGTGACTACGTTTGATATTATCTATACAGTAGTGTTTAGATTAAATATTCTTTTTGTGAGATAGAAATATCAACAGAAAATTTCGTATCAAAACAAACCAGGTGGTGTTTGTATTCCGTGACGAAATTACATGTAGGGCAATTCATTTGCTTATCAACTGGTATATGAGTACGAGCATGTGCCCATTGGTCGTCTTTCGAGAATGAAATATGTGGACATTGTTTGCATTTGTACTGTTTCATCTTGCCGTTACTGTTTCGTCGTGGTTCCGAGTTGTTGAACTGTATGATACAAATGGATAAAAAAACAATCTAAAATCAATGGTACATCAGACAGTCAAATACTGTAAGAATATCAGTGGTGGAAATAATGATGGCACATTAACGGTATAGTTATTTGCAAGTTTGAAAGTTGACTTTGCAACTGATCCATTAAATCTATTAACATGACATTGTGTTTTTTGCGTTGCTTCCTTCTGTGTAACAATCTTATTGTCACCTACGACCCGCCACCGACGCTACTTATCAGTGTCACCTCTAATGCATTGCATACAACTCTAAAGATTATTGAATAAATCGATCATACACGAGGAGAATCTTCAACTACCTGTAGCACACCAGAAATAGAATGCCCAGAGCGCTCCGCTAATCGAGGAGACAGGAAGAAGATGGTTTTTTTGAAATACACCATTTCATTTATTTGGCAACTATGTAGCCCGTCAGACATGTTGAGCTTTGTAGTGGGAGATGTTTGCGTATACATAAACATGTCGAGGTTCGTTCCAATGTACATGAAGCATCCTTGCTGGATGCGATTCGTAGCCACATTATATGTAATTTGTGCTCATTTCGTTGCAGAAAACACTCGAACAGGTGCATATATGAAGAATAAGTCATTCTATCGCAGGAAAAACAGTACGCTCATTCTTCGCTTTCAACCGAATTTAACCTCATGTCTCATCAGAATGTAAGACCAGTAGCCCTGGAGTTAACAGACTTCAGGTACCTCATATGAGGAGGAACGTCACGCAAAGTTAGCGTACAGATGGTATATACTAGCAACAGATACTAATATCAATGCAGATTGTGGTAAGTCACTTTGATAATTTTCTTTTAACACTGTTAATAGCGACATAGACGATAATGGACATAACGATAGTTACTAAATGAGAGCAGTAGTAGTAGCCAAAATAATAATATTGATAATAACAATATATGACATGCCAATCACCTTCCCGGATGATTTGTCGAAATCATCAAGAACCTCGTGCGACATCGCCCCAAACGCATTTACTAACGTGGTACCAGAATCCGGAAGCAGAGCCGAATTTTCGGCGAAGGCGCGAATTTGATCCAGTGCTGACGGCAACGCTGTTGAAGCAATGGTACTTAGAAAACTGCTTGTATTTACAAGACTCTCCATTGACAACGCCGACACTAACGCGCTTGGCTGCTGAAATTACGCATATTTTTGATGACTATTTGATGATATGACGTTTACAAACCTCTTGTTTTGCACCTACGGCGGCTGCTGCCATATTTGCGACGTCAACTAAGGACGCCATAGTCGTTGACAAATTCGAAATTTCGGCTAGTGATGATGACTGTGAAGTCGTCGTCACGAGCGGTGTTGTCCCACTTGACGTAGGCACCGGTGTCGCTGGCTTAACCTCTAATCCAACGGCTAGTTGCTCTTCGACTGTATGTGACTCACGCATGTGCTTTTTCAGCCTAAACATAAAGAGAGAAACGCCATTATTGACCGAAATGAAGAAATCATATGAAAAATGCGCACCTTCCTTCGGTGCGGCTAGTGTAATCACACATACTGCACTGATGATCACCATGAGTGTTCATGTGACTGTTATAGTGAAATTTTGAGTTACATGAAAACCCGCAGATTGGACAAACAAGTGCAGCGCTTTGGCCCGTAGCAGGAGTGCAAAACGCTGCAGGACCTAATCCGGGTGGGCGGCAGAAGGATGCTGAAATATCTTTTGTCAAAAACAAGGGCGAGAGTTGGCCGACGGCCGGCCCGAACCGCAGTGGGCGGCTAATGATGACGAAGAGTGCGAACACACTCTCGTTGTCGTCAACTCACGGTTGTTTTCCGTATTCGGAACCACCAAAGCATGGTGCTGCTGTTGTGGTTGATTGTCTGAGGTAGTGCTGGAAATGACGTTACTGCCGCTTCCACTAATTCCTGTGATGGTCGGAGCAGTGACGTTGGAGGCATTTGGTTCGCTGCTGACTTTATCCCGTAGCGTGGCCGAAGGAGGGCGCTGACTCTGTGACTGGTCGTTGATTGAAGCAAAAGACTGTTGCGAGAAGTTCAACAGAAGTCGTCTGAAAATTGTGCAACAACTACTCCTGTGTTTTGCGGTGATTATTCTGTCTCACTGCAGACCCAACATCTTTTTTTTTTGATTACTTCTATTAACCGATTTATTGCTACACCTTGATAAGCAAGCGTTGGCTTTACGAGAAGGCAAAAAAGTGTGCGTGAACTCACGAAGCTTCATCTTCCCTATGTGGCGTCGAACTGCTCGTTTGGTTGGCAACATTATTATCCGCGTTTCCTTCACAAGTTTCTGAAATCAAAACAGCATTACTTTCGGGAATAAAAAATGCAAATAGCAACGTGTAACTCAGTAAACTGCACATTCGGCGTCTTAATTTCATTCAATTTTTGAACGAATATATTGTAAATGTGTTATTACCGAATGAAAAAAAAAGAAGAAAAAACTTGAAAAATTTCATAAAGTCTTAAAGGATAGCAAAAAAAATTTCATAAAACTATATTCATGAGAAAAATTATATTGAGTATTCAGACAACATAGGATAACGTTTCTGTGCAGGTTCTCCGAAGTGGAAACAACAGAATGAAAAGGGGTTACGAAAAGCAAATGTTTGCCATACAAATAAGGAAGACTTACCACGGTTGGTACTACTCTGAATACCAGCCTTTACAGCCTTGGATTTAACAATTTCGACACTTTTAGAATTACAATCATCAGTACTTTCCACGTCCAGCCGACGTTCCTCGTCCTCGCCACTCAACGATGGTGAAGGCGATGCGTCGGATGACGCTGAGTGATGCCCTGCGGATTTACACTCTTCCTTAAGTAAAAACACTTTGGATGGCAATAATTTTTATGGTAACCAAAAAAACAACACCTCTTTGAGGCTATGAATGTCATGCTGATCCATTGGCTCACATGGCTGTTCTTCGGACTTCATTTCACTGGAACGTGTTGCGGGTAATGCAGAAAGTCCACCGGGTACCACTGGAGAGCCAAAGTGGGGTGAGGGCAGCTGTGGCCGCGGTCGTACCAACTCGCCATTTGGAGTCTCTAGTGAGTTCCACTTTTTCCATTCACTTATTTTATTATTATTCGCAGTCCAGTCTCCCGTAGATGGTTGTTGCCAGGTGGATCTGCAGAACGACTGATTGGACATCCAAACAAGTTCGTCTTAGTCAAGTAATGATATTGCTAGCGAGACTGATATTACCGAAATAGAGGTTGAGGTTGTGAAGGTGTGAAGCCGGCAAATGGGATTCGCCAAGCGCCTTGTTGCATGGCGTGAAATGCGGCTGGTACACCCTCTTGCGGTCGAGGAACCTTCAAATAAGGCCGAGTCTTGAAAAAAAGAACACAGAGCGGGTCCTTCTTTATTGTAAACAATATATATAATACTATGTAATGATTATATAATATGGGCAGTTTGTGCATGAATGACAAATAACTCACTACGACTTGAACGTTGATTCTATAGCAGCTGATGAGGGAGGAGTTAAGAAGAGCAGTTTGAGCGTTGACGAGAAAAAAAAATGCGTGTGGGGCGGTTTGCGGAACGCAATAACCAAAAGTACACCTTCTGTTTTATGCTATTCAGCCGACAAAAAAGTGCAATCCGTGATAAAAACTGGGAGGCATACACAGACGGCCTGTTTTCATCGCAAAGTCCCCAAAAAAATGCACTAAGAGTACAATAATGGAGCGGAATTTCGGGTGTATGCGCTGTGTGTTTGTGAGTATACGTTGATGTATATGTGTACATACACGTCTATCCTGTGTGTCTATGTGGCAGTTTATTACGTATATGTATATATATATATATGTATATACATACATATGTATATACATTCATATATATATATATATATATATATATATATATATATATAGTGCTCGCTCGTAAACAAAAAAATATAGCAATGCGAAATCAATGAAGGAAAATTTTTGGTGAACATGGTCACTATTGGTATCTTTGGAAGTACTCGTAAGATCGAACGCGTAAGATCTGGAGTTTATACATGCGTGATCAGAAGGGCAGTATGTGTTTGCTTACTCAGATTGTATGACGTTTATGCATCTATGGCGAGTGTATGTATGAATATATGTATGTGTGTATGGTATATGTATGCATGTGTGTATGCATACATATACCATATGTATGTACGTATGTATGTATTTATGTGAGTACGTTCAAGGATAAATGTATTTTTGGCTGTGTGCATGCATATACACACGTGTTTTTGTGAGTGTATATATGTATGAATGTGTACGTATACATGTACGGAAAAAGTGCATGCTCGTGAGCAAAAACGATAATAACCACTCACAGTATCACCCATTCAAAGCGCTACTTGATTATATTATATGCCAGATGATTGTATTATATGTGAGTTATTGGATATCAAAACGTATTGTGAAGTACAGAACTTCTAATGAAGACAACTCATCACAAAAATGCTTGCTTTGAAATTCACAAAATGCGATGTTCATTTTTTGTACGACTGGTGTTGAAGGTGCAAACCGAACCTGAATTGGTGTATGAGTGGCAAGATGGGCCAGTTGTTCCCTTAGAGGGTCTCGATTCCAGCTTGATGGCGGTTGCGTTGAGTCATCACACTGTGCCATTCTTAACTGGTCCCAACCGCATATACCTCACCTGAACTTTCATTTATGTGAAATTACCACTCAGTAATGGATATGAGCCAATGAAGCGAGAAGAAAAAAACAGCATCATATACGCTGATAGACATATCAGTGCAGTCGTGGTAAACGAGTTAGTAATATCTTCAAAAAACCGAAAAATTATGAATCTGATTAAATATGGACTACAGAACTATTTAGTGTCTGGAGAGGCCTTTAGGTGCAATTATAAGGTGGTGAACGTTGCAGGTTACAACGTTAATTGTGCAAACGATGCCGATGATAATCCTCTTCGCTAAGAGCGCCTTGGAAACATCACCACATGTCCCTAACAGCTTTTCGTTTATGATGATTATCGTCTAATCATAATAGTGTTCAAACATATTAGAACACCCCCCAACAACTGTTACGATGAAAAAACATCAGTTATCAAGCATCTTGCACTCGTAGAACACATAGCTGCCCGTCGAATAAAATTGATTTTCATGGATTTTATCTAATTCACGAAAGTACTGTATCCTCATCAAATAACTACTACTACATAGCATTGATGAAATGCGTAGGAGTTATCGGCATAGAACGAAAGAGCTATTATCATTTCGTGACACAGATCGTTTCTCCATAGTACATTACTAGGGCGACCATAGTGTTTTCGATCTCGGTGTTTTTTTTTCCTCTCTTCCTGCCCACTTCACGCCACTCAATCGTGTTTTCATCAATTTACACTTTTGCGTTCGTCTGCAGTATATTTTTGTGTATACGAGAAATCTTCGTTGTCAAACGCCCAGATATCGACGTCCATAAGACGACTTTTAACAGGGAAAATCAACAACAATCTTTCTATGCAAATCAGTAGATGCAATAGTTGGGATATGAGATGAAGAAAAAGCGAAGGGCTGGCCAGTTAGTCAGTCAGTCGATCGGTCGGTCGGTCGGTCGGTTGGTTGGTCGTTCGGTCGGTCGGTCGGTTGGTGGTTGGTTGGTTGGTTGGTTGGGTTGGTCGAAATGGTCAGCGGGATGTTGAAAAATCGGCTCGACAACGACCACTAACCAGATGTTTCCTAGCGTCTGCAGAGGCGTGGCAAGAACGTGCAAGAATCGCCGCGTGCGACGAGCACTGAAGACGAATGCGACACGATACGACACGATGCGATTTGTAGTTGAAACGGTGGCTTTTTCGACCGCGTATGCAAATTCGAGGCGATTCGTTCGTTTCATCCGCGTTGTCGATGACATCTTGACTATTGGACACTAGCCCGAGATTGAGAATCGCAGACCCAAAAACCTATCTGACATGGGATGTTACCTTCCCGATTAACCGTGAATTAGTAAAGATGAAACCTTTTCATAGTGGTATATGAATTGTGTTAAATATTGGAAACACTCCTGAAATAAAAAAATACTGATGAACTAGAAGGGAACTGTGATAAGACTTATATCAAGCTTCAATGTGTCATTCGTCAATTAATCCGACTTGCTTCAACTGTGTTAAAGCACTGAATTCTATACACACTCTATACAATAATGAATTAATTATAGACTAGAGAAACACCACCTATGCTGGGTTTACCTGAGATGAATCCTAATGAATACTGGAAACATTAATCATACTGTAACTCTCCTCCTACCGTGTCGATAAGATGAAAAAAACAGGACGAAAAAAATTTACGAATATACGCACGGTCACGATATGCATATATCATCGTCATTTGGTTGCGAATATTTTTACGATATATCCTGAACAAAGGGAAAAAGGCCACGACTACCAGTATGCCAGACGCAATGGTCAACATCACCACATCCGTGTCCAGATTACGACAGTATCGCAGTTTCTGTAGGCGTTTTTTTTTTTCGGTTCCCATTGTAACTACGTAACAAAATTTGAGAAGAGAGTAAGTATCAGAGGAGTTCACATGTTGCAAAGTCTTTGTCATATGAATAATTATCGAGGATGCTTCTTTTAGAATGATTTTATTGACGGCATAAAATGGAAGAGATAAGAGTTTCCCTTAAATTTTAGTTTATACATATGAATATGTAAATGTATATATAAATCTGTACCCTAAATACGTGGAGAAAAGTTTCTACAACATTTTTGAGAAGCACATAACAACGGTAGCTATACAAACTGCTATGCAATATTTGGTACTGTTGCACACTGTATGAAAATATTTTCTACGTCAGCTGTGCAGATAAAAACGATCATAAACGAAAAATAAAACGAAACTTAAAAAAATGAAACATTTTAGCGCTTTAGTCTTCGTCAAAAATAACGTAGGCAGGTATATGGCTCACCTACGATGAAGAATGAACCTCATTTGGATCTGAGAATTAATATGAGATAAGGTATCAAGCCACGTATGATAACAAGGCTTTCGCTTTTTGACTTCGTCTTTGGGACTCCAAAGCCTCAGGAATTTCGCGTACTGAAATTTTCGACAAAAATCGTGTCTACTCTCAATTCATGACCGTTGTGTTTTTCGGCTCTATGTGAGTCTTGAGGAGCACTCTGTTGGATTGTTAACTTTTTGTCTAGCTGTCCTTTTACTAAAACCTCAAAGTGGTCTAGAAAGGGCAAATGTTTGCCTTATTATTGAACGTGACCAGATGCCTTATCACAGATTAATTAGTTAGATATGAATAGGATTCATTCATTACCTTGTGTGGGTTACATATTGGTAGACTCAATGTATAAAGAGGAAAATAGGGAGCACTTCTGTGCAAACAAAAATTTGGTTCTGTTTATGAATCAGTTTTTTTATTGGGACTATACAGTATTCAACGAAGAATAACAAAACTGGCTACATAACAATATGCCTGAATAGGACGAACTCTCCGAAACGTTAGTCGTCGAACATCAAAATACTGTCAACAACCACTTGTCAGTTTAAAAACTGTGAGCTTGTAAGATAATATACGCTAATTATTACTCGGCGTGGTTATTATTAGTCCTTCAAATTAACTATTAGATCAGCTGGGTCAACTACTGTTTAGTTTGGCATGTATTGCTGAATTTCACATTTGTGTTTAATTGAAAAAAAAAGCGAGAATGAATGAGGGTTTCTTGAAAGGTTGTCAAAACTCTTGAACAAAAAAGCTAGCCGAGAAGTGCACGACATTTGAATAGCTTCTGTTCTGTTGTTCATAAACCGCATTGCAACGACGATATGACATTGAGGTGTGTAAAAAAAGTCAAATAAAAGCACATGTGAAGCGAATCGTATTTCATTGTATCATTTGATGTCATTTCTTTGTATATATATGTATGTATATGTATATATGTATATATATACATATACATACATATATATACACATATATATACATGATACTCGTGGTGTGAGCGTATATATATTTGCCCTTAAACACAGCTAACAGCATAATTAGCGTGACAATATATTGGCAATAGACGAATAAAAATGTCTCATCTCAGTTTATTACTCATCTTTCAATGTGTGCTTATGTGTGTTAACTACTAATGCCCGATATTTTTATAGATGATTTTAGTCGAATGTTCTTGCATCGATAAAAATGCGTCTTTGTGTGGGTCGTCCGTCAAACGACGTCGATAACGACAAACGAACGTGGTACTATTTAAATACAGCAGTTAAATGAATCGCACTACGGCCACCCCGACCCGCCATCTTAATTCGTCGTCGCGGGTCATTGTCATTAAATTCTCCGTACTTTGACATCATGTATTCTATGGAAAACGATAATCGAATGAATGAAGTTTTTGCACGTGGAAACCACTTCCTACTACTATGTTCCTCTTTCACTTCTATTCGGTCAAGGAAAAAGTTCTTTAACATCCGCGAAAAATTCAAATTTTATGTGTGTTTCACGCAGCATCGGTTAATGTGAATTCATGGAGATATCTCGGGAATATTTCCAGAAGAAACTCCCACAGCAACGCTAATTATTGTGCATCAAATGTTAATTTGCTCTTCGAATATGAAATGATGACGATGTACAGAATTGAGCCTTGAGTTTTGATACGCTGTTGCTGGAAGCGACAACTTCTGACAAAGAGATGCTGCGAAGAGATCCATGGTGGCGAAGATGAAGGAACTTTGAGCCATGTGAGTGGTGCAAACGATTTGAAAGTGGTGATCGCAGTCTCGAAGACCAAATGCGTTCCGGCCGGCCATTTATAAAATGGACGATGGAGATCTGCAAGCAGCTTTGCATGCGAAAACATCATCAAACACTCGTGAATTGGCAACAGAACTTAGCGTCGCTCAAAAAACGGTCTAAAACCACCCCTAATAAGTTGATTTTGCTCACAAAAACCTTCGTCAAGATTCGCATGATTTGAGTGAAGCTCAAGCCAATCGTTGCGTTGAAGTTTGCCGTAAGTTGCGAAGGAATAGCGATTTAGAGGAGATCCGAAAGCTTGCCAGATCGTTGGCAGAAGATCGTGGATAATGATGGTCTTCATTTTGATAAATAATTATTTGCTGTTTTTAACTGCCTTCATGCATAAAATTTGAATTTTCAGCAGGTGTTAAGGATTTTTTTCCTCAACCCTATACATACCACACTCCTATGTGATTTCCTCATAGTAGAACGACATCAATTACAGAAAAGATTTATTACTTGAAGTGTTTTTTATCAGTTTGCATGGTGGTTTTTTGTTTAGGTGTTTTGTTCTAAAACGTAATATCATAATAGAAAAAACCCTGACAGGACGGCTGGCATGAACGCCGTGAATAATACGGTGGCCCATAGTGAAAGGTCAACGTAGGACGTCTGCGCGCTAAAAATCCCCCTTTGTTGATTGAAACATAGTGTAACCAGTAAACAATCGACAGGAAACACAAATATTATCCGTGCAACACACGCAGACATCGTAACGCTGCGCGCAGTGTATGTGATGTTGTAGCGAACGTGAACGGAGACGTGGACGACGAGCGTACGATTTGAGGTAGCGCGCTCGGCTGAAGATTGTTTTTCACGTGTGACCAGCACGCGAGTCGTCTACGCGTTCCGCCGACGGCATAGTGTCTGCAACATTGGTCAGCCCCCTGATATCTTGCTCATGTTTAGAGCGGTCACTTAGGGTCAGCAAACACAAAACGCAGATAAAATTATAAGGAATGAAGGTTTATTACGCATATAAACCGATTGAGCACATAGGAGACGCGGAAGAAGGGAGTGTGAGAAGAATGAGAAGAAGAGGAAGAGGAAGAAGATGAAGGTGAACAAGAAGAAAAAACAGAGCGAAGTTATGAGATCGAACTAAACACTCCAAAAATTATCATTAGTACTTATTAAGCGAACGACACGAAGTGAAGCATATGGCACATTTTTGTACCATTTGCTCTTTTCTAATTTCGTCTTTTTCCCACTTCGTTTTCTCGTTCAACATTCGGCAATTGATATGTGAATAGGGTGCTATGATATCTTTTATGTATAGATAACGGGCAATCGTGACAAAAAATCAACTAGTGATGTATTTTTGTCTGTATGATTAGATTAGCGAGAAAAAGTCAATAGAAATTAAAAATGCTTTCACACCCGATACCACCACATCAGTTTCAATGCTTACTCATCCTGAATGATTATCCTCGAAACTTGTACAGAGTTGAGTAAGATGAAAGCTCGCCTTTTTCTCAGTGCCTAGAAAAAAAAAGGTGTTCAAAGGTGAATGTTCTGTTGTTTCTAAACTTCTAAGTATATACTACTTTTATCGAATCAGTTTATAAGCGGATTAAGCAAAATGGAGAAGCAGATAACGTTACTGTCGTTACTGTAGTAAATTAATAGTAATAACAATAATAATAATAATAATAACAATAATAATAATGGTAATAATAATAATAATAAAATAACAATAATAATAATAATAATAATAATAACTTTGCCTTCACATCCCTCTACTGGATTGTTTATACCTTTCCGCCGCAAACCTCTCTAATTAACTTTCTTTCCCTTATTAATGAAACACGTATTGAAATATTACGGATGGAATAAACACAGCAACAAGCAGCTTCTTTGTACACAAAAGCGCATGACATCCATGTAAGCAGGTTATTTTGATAAATTTTGATAAATAATATCTGTTTCGAGTGAAACTTTTCTGATCGCAGGCGAATATAAGTTGGAAAGTCGAAAAAGAAATATCTGATCTGGAATAAACATCGACGATAGCCAGCAAGAGCTCAAGAATTGCAATGGACGAATGCTAAATGAGGACAACAGATGCTGAAGCGCTCGGTGATCGCTAATGGGTTTTGTTTTTGAAAAAAAAAATGCGTAGATAATGATCAGACTCAAGAACACACGCTTGCTTAAGGAGAACAACAAGACGTAGTGCATGCGAATGGATGCTGACTGGAATTTCGTCTGTGAGCTGGAGATAACGCTAGAATGATATCATTGGGACTTGGAAACAATACGTAGACATTAGGAACGTAGGAACGTCGGTGAAAAACAGACGACAACCGCCTATGAGTTTCGAGAACGTCGTCGTTGTGAATGACCTGCTGAGTTTTCGACGTTAGGAGTGCGTGCGCCCTAATGAACGTGCCAGCCGCACCAACGCCTATATGCAAATGAATGTTTTGCGGGTGGCACAGAGCGCGCAACAACACAACACCACACGAACGGGGACGCCCGCCGCCCGACCCCCGCCCAGAATGAATGCCTTCTTCTCACTCACTCACTCACTAACATCTGAATTCACATATTCATATCACGATAGATCGGTGACTTGGCCCAAAGTCGGACGATGAATGCCACAATCTAAGAATTTCAGCCGAAGTACGGCTGGATGTATGGAGAACGCTTCGTGGGCACAAGTAAAGAGTCTTGGGAAACATCGTGGAAAAGAACTAGAATGACCTTTGAATTTTTTGTCTAGTAAGTCTCAGTGCCTGCATGGTGAAAGTAGTAAAACATCTGTTCTCATCCGCTAATTGTAAACGATTCCCAAGTGGTCTCCACTTGAAGAACTCATTAGTAGACTTATCAAATCGGTGCGTAAGTTGAGCATTGGTTTTGAGCTTCATGCGACCAAAACCTGGGTCTGGTGACTTTTTCTCAAAGAGTAATGGAGCTATGCGGCTGACTGAAATGTGGACAAACTGATCTTTCCAGGCTCTGAAGAAGGCGAAATTATCGAAACGTCAGCTGTTCGAACAAACTGTGTTACAATACCTCGTGTGTTTGGCTCAAGAAGAAAATGAGAATTTACTGAAATATGCCGAAATTAATAGATAGTTGGCCTTGGGGAACGATTCCTAATCCCTCGAAGAAAACACAACAAATAGCACTAGCATCTAAGCTTCCTTCCGGGTTGCAATAAATTTCATTCTGAGTAACTATCTTTAGGAAATGATTTGAAAAGTTCAACATTTGAAAGAAAGACTACGAACTAGACTAGAAAGAAGACAACGAACAAAGCCGATATAATACATAAAATGAGCAGAAAACGAAACAAATGTAAGGAGATATGATTTTTGTACTGATTATGAATAAGTTGGAATAAATTTCTGGAACTTGACCACATATAGGTTCAAAAATTCTTTTCCAATTTCAGAATTCAAAGATGATTTCAGTGCTCACTATTTTACGACTTGCTAGGAAGTATTGTGAAAACTAAACGAAAACACAAAATGGGACTACAGAGGATTTGCGTGCTTTGTGAGAACTTTCAGTGGCGGGAAATCAAAAGCATGAAGAACGAGTTTGAATTTATGACGCCACTTCGTCAATGTGAACAAAAAAAAAAAACCTTTCGTCATTGTTTTACGAAGATCGTATCACTCGTCGAATTGACTTAGAAATGATGTTATGAATGCGTTTTTTTTTCCTATCCAGACATACTTATCCAGTAATGAACACATAGGAAATCTACCTGACGGTTTCATATCTGAGCCAAAATGCTTTTATAGATTTCTTTTTCTCTTCAAACTTCAAAATTTTGCAGTAGCTCTTATAAATCAATTATATTACAGTAATTTGCTTGTGAGCCGAAGCTTCATCAATCTTATTACGAATTTTACTTACAGTACAGTTGTACGCCACCATTTGAATATCATTTTACAAGTTAATACCATGGTTTATACAGCAATTGTGATAGAAATCATGACAGCCGTTTCTCTGACCTCATTTTGTCCTTTACAACTTTTTTCCAATCGTGTTTGTAAATCCGTGATTTCTTCACATTCAATATGAAATTTCCAGACTAAAGAGAAACACTCTCATTTCCATGAAAGAAGACTTTATTTTGTAATTCGACAGTACAAGAAACCACTAAAAATTCCTTATCTATTAGATAATCAAGTTTACATTGTTGAATAATACTGCATAGTCAATGGAAAGTCAAATATGAAATAGTCGTGGAAAATTGAAAAAAAAAAGTCAGTAAAAAAACTCGTCGAACTAAAAAAAGTTGAATCTTCAAATTTTTTGTTTAATTTTTTCTAGAAATTTACTACAGAATTTTCAAGGCAGCAGTTCGTATGTTGTGGTGACCGCTGTTCCACTTCATACAGATCTCATTAGTTCGATCCATTGAATAATTATCGCCATGCTGTCGTTTTTATCATATTTTGCACCAAAAAAAAATCAGCTTTACAATCTTTTCGCCATGGTGCAATCAACACATCCACCATTCGCGCGTTGCGTTTCGCGTGTGGCGATGGCGCCTGGCACCAACGGTCGCTATCTCTTCTTTTGAGTGACCAGCCGAAAAATCAATCGCAGGGTATCAACGCGTAAACAAGCGCAGTGGCTGGCACGGAACGGCTCGATGGTGAGCGTCAGACGAGAGACAGAGTGGTCAATGGTGTGATCATACATGCAGAGTTGGTGCAATGAATTCGTCCGCCACGCGAACTGGACGACACCCTTACGCTCGCTGCCGCGCGTCCGCTCTCCCACTAGGGGATCTCGTCGCTGAAAACGCGATTTCACACCAAAATGCGCCGAAACGCAACAACGGTAGTGAACGACTACAGATATACAATAGTGATTTACCAGCAACTTTGACAAATGAGTGACGAAGAAAGAATTCTGGAAAAACATACTCGAAAAAAGTTCGTGTTAAATGTTAGAGGTCTTCTATAACCTACGAGTAGAACGCTTCTGAACTTTACTTGGTCTTGATTTTATTTTCTCTCATTAATCTGCATACTGCCTAAGACAGAAAGGCGAGAGTTCTTTCTTAGCCAACGATGCTGTTGGAGAGTTCCATTTCATGTCGTTTCTTTTTCAAAGAGACAACACTCGCCGTCATCGAATAGAAATGTCGCTTGTTAATTTATTGGGAAAGTCATTTTTCAAAAACTTTTTGCCAGTTTGGCGCTAGAGATTCACTAAAGTGTGGAAAAAAAATATTTCTTCTTTATTTGGATGTGCACTATAACAGCTGTCTTGTAAAACTGGTATTCTCATAAACATCAATGAAAGCACTAGCATAAAAATCAGAACAGCACCAAAAAAGCAACAAGACAAAGCAAACAAAATAACATTGACGTTAACATTTCAAGTGGTGGTCATTTTCCGCGACTACACCGCGCGAATTGCCGAAAAAACCCGGTTGCCGTCACTCTATCCTTTGAAAAACACCTTTAATAAGCTGGTGAATCGTGAAACGAATCGTTAGTGAACTTTATGCTCGTTAGGCAAACCTTGCCAGTTTTTACCGTTCTATCTACAGAGAGAGAAGTTCTTGAAACAGCTAATTAAAAGAGATAGGTGCTCCCTAACCCTTATAGTCTACCTCTGATTGCTCGAATCGACCATGCAGAAGGAGCACATTATTCTCACAATCTTATTTCGTAATGATTTCAGACTTATATCGTCATTAAGAGGGATTTTGGCAACGGTAAAAGATAGAATAAGCGAATAAGAATGGAGTGAATTCTTGAAAGCTACCCAGAATCAACACCACGCATGTCTCTGAAAATCTGGTATTTTGAATGCAACCTCATCTTTAAGAAAATGACGTCTCTCCAACTATTATTGGTCATTTTTATACTATCTTATCTATATATCTACATATTTCAAACATGTTTATTACTCATTCTCTATGTTACGAACAAAGAATAATCAATCACATAATCAACCATATTATCACTTTGTACTTCCGAAATCAATATTGCACACAAGTCTTTTAGTTTTCATGTATTCTTATTCCATATAGTACATAAAGGTCGTCATAGTGATTGATAATCACAGGAAAATGGATATTCGCTCAATTTTTCCAATATCAGTAGACTTTAAGAGGTGTATCTTTACAGATTGTAGAACTGGCCTTGCTCTACGCTTCACGAGTTAAGTCATCATTTATTATTGTACATATACCTTACAACCGTTGCAACGATTGCAAGCGAACATGTCCATTGATTTGAGTGTTCTACGTATTTTCTAACTGAATGTCAGTAAGACGATTTCCTACAGCCCGTTCAGCTCCCGCGAATTTGAAAAACTCCAATGTGACCACAAGCAAGTAGGTAGTTGTGGCAGCCCTTTTTTATATCAGAGACCTTCTGGTCCGCACAACTGGTTTCAATGTGTACTTCCTCCACTTATAGCACAGTTGGTATTGCGCACTAAAAAGGCCTTTCCAAAACTCACGATGATAGCATAGTCTTCACGTCTCAAGCTATCGAATGAATACTAATAATGAACTAAAAAAGCAAGGATTACTTGATAGCAAGATGAACAAATTCTACGCATTAAGGGAAAATTGTTAACCAGTGATAATTTATGAAGAAAGGTGGCTGGTGCTGACTCATGCTGGTTGTGCTAGTTGTTGATTGTTGAAATGTTTTTTTTCTGAGGCGAAGCAATATTAGGTCAAGGTCAGAAATAGACATTCATTCTGAGAAACTAGTCCTCAATTCATGATTGCGAATTTTGTTATGGCTTACTTCGACTACCAAAACTTCCTTGCTAAAAGGTCCCCCTAGAAGTATTGCAATGGGAAAAATGTGTTTCCAAATTGCTGTTTTACAATATCGGCGAAAGAAATGTGTAGTAAGATTTGCAACTACTTGATAATCCAAAGATGTAGCCATGGTATGGGAGAGCGAGAATTTCAAAACAGGCTGAGCGCTCCTTTTTACTAAAAATATACTTACAGGAGATTCTAGCCTTTCACTGCGTAAAGTGACCCTAAAATATAAAATTTCACCATACAAGTGCCAGAAACCCACTGTAAAGTTCAAAGCGACGGGCAATTGAGCCCAAAAGCAAAACGTAGTCCTCTTTTTACTTGTCAAAGCGCACTAAAAATACCTTTCCAAATTCCAGCCGAGTACTGAGATCTCCATTTTGCAAGCTATCGAATGGTGACTAGTACTTTGATGACAAAGATGTGTTTGACAAAAAAAAAATGTAATTAAACACAAGCACATCTCTCAGATTGTCATTGTAATAAATTACACACAATTCATAATAATTTGTGGAAATTTTTAGAGCAATTAGGCTTTCTTTGTCCTAAAAATAAGCTTATATAAGCTTTGAAATAATGTTCAATGTTTTTGTGTTTCGTTAGAATCGGAGTTTTATATATATATATATATATATATATATATATATATTTGGTACTAATGAGTCCGCCGTAAAGTTGTAACAAGCACTCCGAAGGCATTACGTTATCTTTTTCTGCAGCAGAATGTGGAATGAAGGATCTTTCACAAATCAAGCTTAGCATCAAAATTAGCTTTTCCCACCTATTGAATTACTACAAAAACACAATCAATCGAAAAGAAAGCTAATGTTATGTAATAGCTAAAAATATGGCCTTTTCAGAAGGATGTGGATTTCTCGTTGAAACATGAGAGCTTTTTCAACACATAGGCGTTATTTTTGCTAAAATTATCCATATAGAAGCTTTTCCATTAATATTCCATTAGTTGATAATATCGCCTAAAAACCCCAATCTGCTAATTACTTTTCCTTAACTCGTTGCGACGCGAGCCAATACAAATTCGCGAGAGACGTGGCGCCGCCATTACAGTACCTGAGTGAGATATGATACAAAATATAGCACGTTGGCTTGGAAGGGTTAAATACCTAGCGTTACTTCTAATTGTCTCCATGAGAAGATTTTCAGTTCGTCTGAGGTTGAAACCACGTTTCATCAGAATCTATTATGCAAATGGTTCGACTGGAATAACATAATTTATTGAAAACTGCCTGTTTAGCAACGGGAGCAGCTGCACAAACGAGCTGAGCGTCTGAGACAAGTTCGAATCTATCCATCGTCCTTGTGCAACGCTGGACGGCAGATACATGTTGTTGCCTTGACTTCTTTATTTTTTCACCAGGGGCATTGGTGAGCCTTGTTAAGAGTAGATCAATGGCAGAACGCAAATCTGAAACTCATGGTAGCACATCTCTTTGATGACCGCCCCCGAATTGTGCTTTACCGATCTCTACGAAGAACGCCCTATGACGCGATTATGCAAAAAAGACTGATTATGTAGGATAAAAGGACGACAAAAGAAACAAAGTAACTATATTTCGTAGGCTATACCGTTATGTACCGTGACGAATATACTAAAATCCACAAACACGAGGCCATCTGCTATCGACATTTGAACGTGCTGGATTTATTCATTTAATATGTGGTGTTAAGGGAGCGCATGTGGCGCAGTGGTTAGAGGTGCCCTGCGTCGCACACGAGGTCAATGGTTCGATCTCGCGCTCATGGCCCACCAAGTCATCCATCCTTCCGGGGTCGGTAAATTGGTACCAGGCAGGTCTCAGACTTGTCTGGGAGGATGAGCAGCACTGACTCGGTTCAGCGGGAGGCCACCGCGAGTCATTGTAAAGGCCAGATATGCATTCAATCACCTCAAACGAAGTTAGAAATCGAAGTCGAATGCATGGCGCATCCCTAAGGGATTGATCAACGCCGAGAGCTTTATCCTTTATCCTTTATGTGGTGTTTAGTAATTTTTTGAAATGATCTAAGCACGACATACTTCTTGGATCATTTGAGCCAGTGTGATCATACAAACTAGTGGAATGAAGCATGACATTTGGCATCTACAAATTTGGCAAAATCGTCGCAGTGAATAAGGAAGTAGTAAAGAGCATACTAATATGCGAGAGAAAAAATCATTTGAGTGCAATAACGGTATCAAGCACAGGATAAAAAAGTGAAAGATGTACACGTTAAAGACAGATTCGAGTTTGGCGTAAGAGGCAGATAAAGGAAAATTAGCACGATTCACGACGACGAGGATATGACTTGTTCATCAACAACCAACAACTTTGTATCAACTAATAGTATTCATATGATATCGAAAGAGTAGTGTGAGACAGAGACAAATTTCAATATAGCGAAAACATTGAAATAAAATTGAAAAATCTCATTACTGATCAACTGGTACTGTTTATTTTGTAAGCGTCACATACTAGTCTTATTTGTTGAAAATTAACGGTTTCGCATGCACTTGAATGTGTAATTGATCGTATCGTGCTGTTCGTCGGCTTTGTCATCATCTCATGCGATTCATATGACATATCTTATCGTCGTCATATCGGCAATTATGCAAATTTCAACAGAATTTCTAACCATGCTTTCAGTGAATCTCTCTATATTTCCTCCAATGGGTCATTTATAACGATGCGAAGAAAAGAAAGGCAAGTTGCCTTTTTCTTGAGATAACTGACATTGAAAGTGCCATCGAATCCCAAAACTACTATTACCTCAGTGCGTTAGTTATATAGCAAAAGAACTGGTAGTTAATGGAACTAGCCTCACATATGCCAAACTGACAGGGCAGTAAGAGACAGTGACAGTTGTTTTAAAATAAACTGCCATTTCTATTTCTGTTAATTGACACGACGTCATCATTATGAACGATCAGAGCTAAGGAAAAGCTTCATAAACATTAAACGTGCTGCAGAGGGAGGTTTTCTTGCAAATTAACATTCCCACCACTACATACACTGTGAAAAACGGCATAGGTTGCCCCATTTCACGTACACGGATTACACGCGAGAAGTTGGCAAACCAGAAGAAGGTTAGTGTGCTAGTCAGATTTTGGGGTGAGAAGAGGAAACGTAATAATATTCGCTATATAACACCCTTTATGAGCTTACTAGAGTATTATATCGATCATGCTTAAGGAAAACATTCAGGAATCTGTCCACATGAGGCACATTGTGCAGGTTAGCTGTGAGTCAGGCTTCTTATCGTTCTGGAGTTAGAAATTCGTGTTCTCTGGAGAGATATATAACATTTTAAGCCTTCTTCTGAGGTCTGGTACGGCACTTATGCAGTGCTAGACACGTGTTTCAACATTACAGGCTCATCAGTAGCACAGTGCCTTTCGCTTCAGCAAACCTCTCGCAAGGTAACATATCCCCTACTTGTAAAGCAATTGACGTCGAATTATTTAAATCTCCGCATGTCCTCGAGTGATCAATCTACCTGACATTGCAGTGAGCAACAGTCAAACGTTCATGGCTGGTAGAATGAATTATACCTTTACTTTCAACTGTTTATCCCTTTCCGGACATCAGCATAATCAATATCGCCAGTGGCGTGCGATTTTCGTTTTTCAACAAAGACTTTTTTCTCTGTCTCGGAAAATACCTTAGAGCGCTATGAAAACTTTCTTGAGAAACAGCCTAAGTCTCAGATTTGCCAAGATTTGAGTTATCCAATGAGCTTAGTGTAGTTCAATACAAGCGATCCGCAGACCACGTGAAATTTTATTTTTTCAGCTCCAGCGTGCTACAACGCTTTTTTGGAAACCAAACAAAGTGTAGACATTTTCGAACCTCAAGCTTTTGAGCAATTGTTTGATTTATAGATAAAAAGCTTTGTTCAGCGACAAAACGCCTCCGAAAATTTGAGAGTCAAAACGAAGTCCGCAGGAGGATATATAGACCTCGGTTCAAGGCAACAACAATATGATAATCTGATATTTATATAGTAATATATAATACATACAAAAGCAATAATTTGTGTAATGTAAAGGGTCAAAAAATATGAGATATAAAATAGAATAAGGACGAAACACGTGTATCGGGCTGTACAAGAGCCCTTACGAGACCACTTGACAAATTGGCTCAAATATTGATGAAAGGATCTATTGATATTTGAGTGTGGTCTAAACAAAGCACTCGAATTAAAGGTATAATTATGATAAAAGTACCAGCCAAGTCGAAGCCTTCGAGTCCAGCTTGCTCTTCAGAAAGAATCGAGGAAAAAACTGCAGGCGGGATCACAAGGCAGCTTCTTCAGAGAAGAACTTCACTAATACGTATGCTTTTTCGTAGCTATCTCATCCTTCGAGAACTAGTTTACAGTAGAGTACTTGCTTCGAAGTATTTTACTAATATCAGAGCACACATTTCGAATGTTGTTACACGATATAGAAAACCTTGAAATAGCATTACCATAATAGTGAATACTATTATTGAAGATGCGAACCTTTGTGGAACGACACTTACGGCAAACTCTGGCTACGATGAGTACTCTATTCAGTCAGCATTCAACGACATTCATGACGAAAGAAAATTCCTCAAGCAACAGACGAATCGACACGCTAAAACTCGAGATACTTCGTGAATGATAGACGCTAGGAAGCAAACCCAGTGCAGGATGTCTTGGCATACACGCACTAGATGTAAGGATGGGTCATTTGAAAAAAAATTAGCTCAAAGTGTATTTATGCAGATGTGACTTAGTCGATGTCTCAGGGAAGTATATAAGCTGGGACGAACGTTGCTTTGACCAAACCTGCGCTCCACTGACTTAGAGGTTTCGAAGAACGCGTTGCATGGTTAACTCTAAATTTTGGGCTTTACGCGCCATCTGTGGAAGAGCATAAGAATTTACCGCTGAGCATAGTCAGCCCATATGGAGAAAGTCCATTATGCGAGTGGAGTTCATAATTGACTTCGACACACTGTGAAAGGAATCGAAGCGCTTTAAATGTAATGTCAAACTGAGACCACTTAGACAACTTTATTAATAGTGGATTATAATTGGTGCAAGTAAAAGCAATATGTCATATTTATTATCACCAATAAAAATAACGTAGAAATACTGTAATATTAACATTTGTACATGCGATTTAAATCTCGCTTTTATCAAGCAACTATAATTATTGCTGTCTTCATTGCCTTCTCCACATCATTGCTTTTTTCATCATTGAAAATGCTTCCAACATGGCAATAATGGGAGAGTGGAAAGAAATAGAATCGTGGCCACAGTTAAATTGACAGTCGGTGAGCAACAGAAAAAAAGTAATGTGAGCTAGCCTTTCTTTTAGAGGTTGAAACACATCATGAGTATTGTGCAGCTCACTAAAATCATGTGAAAGTCTTACATATTTGATGTTCCATTATTTGATACTCGAAGCACATTTTCGAGCGACACACACACTGATTAATGGGAATTTCACTTTTCTTCCTTCCTGACATTAACAAATGGTCGAGAAGGTGAGAGTTCGATATAGTGGAACGGTTTCGTCAAATTCAACTTTGAAAATAAAATGAAATAAAATCGAAATGATATTCAGTGTTGGGCAGCCACGTCATTTTCACATTGCTAGTGACATTCTTTTATACCGTTAATTAGTAGCCAGGCGCAACGAATGCTCGTCAATTCCGACAAATTCTATGGAATGATTAATCAACAGCTGAATTTGAGAAATGCGATGTTCACAAGAGAAAAATTTATTCCTAATATTTCATTAATGTCCAACGAAATACCTCTAAAATTGTCGGTTTTCTGGGATAGGAGGTCAGCACAATAAATTTTTTTTTTCAAAGTGTGCCACACAAGACCGGTGACCTCTCGCATATAAATATAAAATGTAAATAAGGCTCTGACAAAGGCGTTGCCGCTGAAACGTCAGACATCAAATTTTGAGGAAGTGCCAACCTCGTGCAAGTTGTAAATGGAAAAAGCACAGTTCGGAAGATATCCTGCATTTCTTTAGTCATGCCGAGGTTTAGGAGATAGCAGAACTTTTGAGCTAAAAAATGTTTTCGCCAGAGTGGAAGAAGTCAAGCAGAGTGAGATACAATGATTGTTACAGGTGTCAAGACGTAATGGGAAAAACTAAAGATATCCGACTTCACACTCGTCCTACTCATTCTATTGTTACTGCACTTTTGTCCAAATTCAGAAGACATCCGGAATGCCTGGACGCTTTCATGTACTAAGGTAATTAGATCAAAGGCTCTTTAGGAAGTAATCAAAATGTGTGCCAATATTTACACACTCCTCTAAAGAAGCTGAACCTCGAGTAATTTGTGACATTTAAGATCAGCTATGCTGTCTTCAGATGAACATGTTCAGAATTGTAAGAGCCGGAGAAGTGATGTGTCACACCGATAACCGTCGAAAGAGCAGCAAGCGGCCGGTTTCTTCATTTACCAGGCCAAACAAAAAAAGGTGATCTATTGGTCAGAAGGCCAGAGCTCTTTGCCAGAAATAAGAACAAAGAATAGTTGCTTTACGAGTTCAATAAGGCAACACAACCTACTGAATAACTTTTTATACGAGAGTGGAAGTTGCCGTCACTGGCGGCGTTGAATAGCTCATTAATCAACGTTTATTGTGGCGATATCGAGGTGAATGTGAGATTATCTAGTTTCAATGTTCTGTAAATAATAACAAATTTTTTAGTCCCAAAAGGATGCCTCAATAGGACTATGAAATTTTACGCGTCGTGAATGCATGAAATATGATAAAAATGAAAGGAAACAAATTTGAATGAAGAAGTCGTAATCGTTAGATAATAAATTCGTGTTAAGAGTTGCGGTGAGATTACAGTATGTCACATGGTTTCTGTATAATAATAAAGGGACAAATGAAAAACCGACGCTATTTTCTGGAGAGAAAGTTTTCGAAGGAGTGTACTTAACCACTCGGAAGCTTAGATTTCTGGCTACAGCCTCATGCCGCCAATTTCCGCGATCTCTTTATGACGTTGTAAAATCCATACAAAACTATGGCTTAGACGCGCATACTTATTGGCGGACAGAGCTCTTTCCTTCGATTACTAGTAATTATATGATAGGATAGCGTAATCGTTTCTGATTTTAACGCTGTGCTTATATCCTGAAAAGACCATTTCTCTGAAACACAGCAAGTAAAATATGTTAAATTTCCATCTGCGATCATGGGGCCTTTGGCCAACTTACGTGCGGCTGTCTGTGGCAGCCACGTACGCTTGCGTGATGCCGTAAGACCGGTACAAGTTCTATCAACCATTGCGCCAGCACATGTGAATACCTCAGCCAACCGCACGTGAATTGGCTGAAGACCTCTTGACCGCAGACGGTAACACGACATATTTTGCCTACTGCATTTCAGAGAAATGGTATTTTCCGGATATAAGCATATCGTTGGAATCAGATACAATTACGCTATCGAATGATTACTAATAGTTCAAAGAAAAGGCTTTGTCCGACGAGAAATATGCACGTTTTCAACGCAAGAAATCTCCTTCTGTAGTCGCGCCAGAGGCTTTTTCGAAAACCGGAGACGTGGGGCTGTAGCTTGAGGTCTCAGGTTTTGAATGGTTACCAACACTCTCATGAAGAATTCCTTTCCAACAGATAAGGTCGGTTTTTCACTTGTCATCTATCATCAGAAAGAACCGTCATATGCTTCACAGTTAATTAGAATTATACATGATTTTCAGTTGGTTTTCATGTTGCTTTTAACCCCCGCTAATCATCGACTGACTCGAATGACTATCAACAAAATTTTTATCAGGCTGCGATGACCGGTGAAACTGGTCAATAAGATTTCATCTCAAAGGACACGAACGAAAATTAGCAAAATAAAAACGAAACAAAATGAGATAAAAGATCAAATTATTTACTTTGTTTTCATCACTTTTATTTTATCTCTTTTCACAGTGTATTTTTTGACTGTGCAGGTCCCAGTACTTCTAGCATTCTAGCAGAAAGCCAAAATTGTGAGCCGAAAAACTATTTTGTTCTCGATAATTATGGCTTACTAGTGATATTCGAAAAACACGCCCATATAAAATGGTTAAATTGGCCATGTTACACACTTGGTCATTTCTTCGCTCATCAGTTTCGGCCTAGGACAGCTTCTCCACCGTCGTCGACCTGGTACCAAAGTTTTAAGGGAGAAAGGAAGCGGATTATAACAATAGTCGCAAGCAAACTGAGGTATGGATCAAAGATCTATTCATCCACTTTGATGAATTAACTTAAAGGCACATTACTCGCTTGAGAGTGGTCTTCGAAACAATAGATATTTGAACTAATGTCTCAAACAGAGCTGTTACATTACTAAGGAATCTTCGCTTTCCGTGCTATCTCACTTAATTCCTTCCGCTTTTTTTTGAAAAACAATTTTCCATTCACTATTACTTTGGTGCATAGTTGCAGATGTGTGGGATTGAAGGAATAGCGCACTATTGGTACACCATATGTGATGTTCCGGTAAGTCCGGAAAGTACTTTACACAAGGAAAAGCTGCGTTTCAAGGACAACTTCTCATATGGAATACATACTAGTCTCAGAAACTCATGGTGGAACAAAGAAGTACTTTTTATCACAAAATTTTTTTCAGAGGCAGATAAGTATCAAATCGTACGGACCGCCAAGCAAAAATAGGGAAATCAGTGACTGAAAATCAGATTGCAGCAGTTACACTGAAGGAACTTCAACTGTGATTAGTTTCATTAATTTCGTTTAGCAATGAACCTTTGTTGACAGAAAATAAACTGCTCTTTTCATCCAGCTTAAATTGAAATTGATTGTTTAATTGGAGAACTGCATGAGTAAATTAAGGCGATAAATGTTCGTTTGCAGTTTTCTTCAAAACATTGACGTTTTTCCAAGTCTACCACTAATTTGCAAGTTTTTCATTATTTTAAGCAATTAAAAATCTGAGCGTGTTATTGGTAGTAAAATTGACTAGAGGACCAATAAGGGGAAAACCGATGAACGTATGGACAATCTTATTTCGATGCACGCCATGATGATAATCAATTTATGAATTTACTAAGTCGCTGAAAATGTAAATTTCGTCCACTCAAAGAATTCCAGTTGCTCAATGTCAATGGACGAATGAGTGTTTTTTGTTGCCAGCTGACGAATTCGCCATACAAATCGACTGATTCTTCAGTGTGACGACGAGTGGATACTTATGCGTCAATTTGCTCGTCACGTAGTAGAGGGTCGATCCAGATTGACTGACATAAGTAGTGGCGATTCTATGTAGCGCTGTAAACAAGGATGGAAAATACCTGAGGATGGGAGTTTATGACGTCAATAAACCATAATAACAAACAAGAAAGCCTTTTCCTAGTTTTTCGACGTATGTTGTGCTTACTTTCGAACAAATAAATAAAAAATACAGATCCACAAAAACATGCTCTTGTGCTACCTCTCGTCGTCCTCTTCTTATTTTCCCCTCAATTTTTTCACGAATTCGACTTTGAAACAAATAAAATGATTGAGCAGAATAACAAGCATGAACCATTGATTTGAGCAAAATTTTCCCACTCTCTACCCCTCCCTCTCATCCTCCGTCCCTAAATGTCTTCTCTCCTCTTTTCATTCTTCGCACCCTTTCGTTGTCCCGTTCTTCTTTCTTTTTATTATTGATTTGGTCCCGTCCTTCGTAGAACTAAATAAACCCTGTAGCCGACTGTTAAAAGTGCTCTGCTTTGCGCACGTGGTCGCTGATAAGATCCGTCTTCCATCTACACCAACCGATTCATCTCTGTGATCTCAAGTAACTGATACAGAATTTGTGTAGGCGTATGCCAGCGAGAGCTGCACATCGCATCCACTGCAAATCATTGTACAGGCTAGATATGGATTCAGTATTCATTGACGATACTTGATGAAGTCGGATGTATGACATTCTTGCTGAAAATTGTCAACCTTTGTGGAGAGCTGTTGCTCCTTCAGTTTTTGAAGTAATTTTTTCATTGGTTTCTTTGAATGCTTATTACGAGAGCACGTTGAGGCTTAGGCTTAGGCTTGAGCTTAGGATTGAAAAATCGATGGGACTACAACACTTCACTCTCGTCAGATTGTTTGACCCCGAACACTGTCTCATTCCTGTGAATTCTTTCATCAAATCTCGCAGTTTGCGAGACCTCATCGCAAAAGAACAAGAACGCGCTCACGACTTGCCACGAAGAGTGTTTCTTAAGTTGCTTCTCATAACAAAACAGAGCGGTCTCCTCATTTCCAAGCCCTACGTTCTTATTCAAGTTGTTGACCCAAATTAAATTCCATGATATTGCTGCAAGAGAAGCGAAAAGCAGGAAGATCGACATACGCCAATTAGACGACGAGACTTCCTTCGATCGAGGAGGATAGTCTTCTTCAGGAAATGTTGGAAACGCCAACTTTGTCATATACTCATAAGTCAACCATCTAGTCACTTTGTACGAAAGCCTATCACCGCATCTGACTATTTGTCGTCTCCGTCTTCCGCGTCAAAAAAGTCATTACATCGAACTACTCACCAAATCATACAGTTGATGAAAGTGATTAGAACGCGTTTTGTAATTGAAAAAAGTCTTGCAGATCGAAAAGTCCTTTCAGAATTCGGTTCTACGAATTGATCCTTCTACCAATCGACCACAGACATAAAGATCTGTTTGATGAAAAAACTTGAGCTATGACTGGTTCAATCTTTGTCATTGCTCCAGCGTAAACCCGGAAATTATGCAACTCAATCTTCATATGAATAACACATCATTTCCATTTAATACCAAAAAAATGACTTTGCATTATCTCTGGCGAATATGGCATGACAAACAATAAGCAGTGTAATTTATAACACGACATAATTACTATATATCACACACATAATATACTATTCTACACACGATGAGAATGTGGGACTATACACATAGTCGAAGAAAAATCAAGTGCTTAACCATCAATAGGACACTTAGTATTGCGCACACTCCGTGAATTCTACCTACGATGTCAATCGCTATGACGACTGATAGGATGCTCAAAATTCAGGATAACACCAAACATTGTGAGAAACGCCCGACAAACGCACAGTACTTTGCTATTTTTGGGCGGAGATTTTTGAAAGTGAAATTTTTGCTAAACAAAAATTGCCCATCGAACTTTTAGAAATTATTAATAGCGTAATTTTAGGAAAATTATAAATGTACCTTGTCGTATTTTGTGGACATGAGGTCACAAATGAAAGACCAATCTATTCGCTGGATAGGAGCTTTCATGAAAGCATTAGTGAACAATAGAAAACTGAGATTTTTGGTTACAGCCTTAAGTCGCTGGATTTTGAAAAGCCTTTTTTCTAAAGTTGTTACAGAACGAAATTCCCTGCGTTGCAGACGCGCACGTTTCTGGCCGGACAGAGCTCTTTCTTTGGATTATTAGTAATCGTTCAATAGCGTAATAGTTGGCGATTCCAACGCTGTGCTTATATCTTGAAAACAGCGCTTGTATGCAGTGGAGCAGGTAAAATAAGTTGAATCCGCACATGCGACCAACATGGTCTTTGGCCACTTCGAGTGCCGCTGAGTAAGGCGAGCACATTACGCTGACGCAATGTCGTAAGACCTATCCAGGATCGATCGATCATCGCTTTAGCGCACGTTACCTTACCCAGCAGCACTTGAAATGGCTAAAGACCTTGTTGATTGTAGATGCTGATTCAACTTATTTTCCCTGCCCTGTTGCAGAGGAGCGGTCTTTTGAGGATATAAGCACAGCGTTGGAATCAGCAACCAGTACGGCGCCTCTGAGAATAGTTTTATTTAGAATTTTTCAGCGTTTGGAGGGTTGTTTTAAAGAACCGGCGACGCGGGGCTGTAGTCAGAAATCTCAGCTTTTGAATAGTCACTAGCACTCCCATGAAAACTTCGTGTCCGGCGAGTGAGATCGGTTTTCCATTTGTCCTCTTATAAACGCAGGGTCACAAAGTACCGTACTTGTTTCGTGGCCTTCCTACAGCGCCGTAGAATTGGAAATAAAATTATGTTCACACGCATCGTGCATTATCGCGCTTAGGTTTCAAAAAACAAATCTATTCGTTCAAACTATTGTGGTCATTCGATAGCGTAAATCTCGGAAATTTTACGAATTGTTTTTTTCTCGAAATAGCCTTCTTACAGCGTCGTAGCAGAGAAAAAAGGTTCTGCACCACACAAGCATATTTTTCGCAGGACAAAGCTCTCTCTCTCCGAAGTACTAGTAATCGTTTGAAAGCGCAAGTTTCGATGAGTTCAACGCTGTGTTTGCTTCCCGAAAAGATGTTCATTCGCACAGTAGTAGAGAAAGTAGGATTGAGGCTCGAGCACACCGCGCATTGGTTGTCGGATATGGCTCGCGAATGGCTGTAAATAGATAGCGCGATTGATAGACCGCTAAGCAAGATTCACATGTGGTGCGTGAAATTTGGTATTGAATTTAGGATTTTTTTCCGCCATTAAAAAATAAAGCATATGACTCTGATACATTGAGATTTCTCTGCACGCTCATATGCTTTTCAGTGCACAGCCCTAAGACTATTAACTAGTTTTATTCGACAAAACAAAATGAAAAAAGAAAGCCTAAGCGCACAGATTGATAAGACACGGTTCCCTCTATAATTGAATGCAGAAGAAACCTGACAAACTTTGAAATAGAGGAAAATTCCTAATGAACAACAAATATCAGCGCGATAACGAGCGACGCGTGGGCAACACATTAATATTTTCTCCGGCCAAAAGTAAAATGGCCTTTCTGAAAAGCGAACACATTTTTTAATTTTACGAGATTTAAGCTTTCGAATCACCGCTAACACTCGAGTGAAAAATCTTTGTACAGTTTGTACAGAAAAGAGGTCCCTTCAAAAATCTCTTTCCGATAACAGAAAAAAGCAAAGATAGTGCCGCTGAGCATGAGAATCACCTATTAGTAGGACACATGTGGAGATCTGCCTGATCCTCGTAAGCCAAAGACCAGAAGACGCTGCTCATCTGACTCATCGGCTGTTCATCGTTCTCTACTTGAACCAGTCACCGAACTGTTCGCACGAAGATTCGATTGGGCTCTAAACTGAAAAAGAGTTCATGTCATATACCAAAGGGGAAATTCGAGGTAAATGTGACGAATCATATTTCACCCATAAGTGATGGACGGATCAAAAAATCCGATTTAAGACTACGAGCTACATGTCACAGGGAATTTGTCGGATTCGCCTCAGTTTTCGCAAAGCAGAGAATATGACCTCATTTGCACTCCTATCAAGAAGTTGCCTGAGAAGAGAAGAAAACGTTTGCTCAGTGCTAATACAATACATCAAAAAAGCTAGTCTTTAGTACTACTACGGAATGGTTTTGCAGAAAGATCTACATCGGTACAAACAAAAGAAAGCTTTAGAATCAGTACGAAAAAAGAATCAACCTGGAGAAATACAGTCGAAACTCGTGTGAAAATAATTCCGCTATATGCTCCGACGAATGAGGATGGGTCACTAAACTAGCCGTCTTAGTGTGAACTTGACAACGAAAAAAACTTCACAACACCCTTTTCCGTCCCACAATCCAATCCCAGACAACAGAACTTTGCTAGAAAAAATTGCCTCAAGATTGTCATTGCTGACGTTGGAGTTTCGATAGAAATCACGACAAATGATACAGCCTCGAGGCTCGATAACATCGCCTTCGACTTTTCATAGAGATAAAGGCCATAATTCACTACCATTTTTGCATCCAAAATATACATACTACCTTTAAAAAAATATTCGAGTTTGATGTAGAACGTAGGGAACAGCGATATGTCTTTTGAGTGTATTTTACAAGCTCTTCACGATGACTACCTTGTCGGGCATATCAGGAACATGCATTAAAGCATAATCATTTGAGCGAGCAAAATTTCTATAGAGAATTCATTGCATGAAAAACATCGAAGCACGATCCAGGTAATAAATGTTTGTCCTAAAAACCACCTGTTATTGGTCCGCATTTTTGTCGATTACGGAAAAATGTTTGATACCATCGAAACGAATGCAATCCTCTGAGCGCTTATTGACGAATGAGTGTATACGTCCTACAGAAGATCTCTAATAGAGTGTTATCGAAAATCCACCACGGATGTGCAGCTTTTCTTCGACTCCTTGCCATACCCATGGAAAAATCGATTTGATAGGGCGACGCCAGATCTTGGTTGCAGGTTACATATGTACTACATTGTATAATAAAGTACACGATTACAGCAAGAAAGACATACGTATCGAAGAAACATTCGGATCAAATCCTTGTTTTGCTAGCATCACGGCGCGATTTTCAGAAATCATTACAGCAGAAAATATGCTAAATGTTTAACAATACTGCTCAACAAAGCTCGAAAACATATCAGCAACGGATTTATTAAAAGTAGACTTTATTCATGAAGAAACTGTATGAGGTGAAAAGCTTGAAATGGTTGGCTCTTCAATCACAGATACCCTTTCGTATGTATATCCTAGGCTTTTATTGAAGATCTAGCAAATAAGGAAGGTTGAATTGGATAAGGAAAGCAGCATGGGCCGCACTGCTTTTGGGGAATCCACCGACTGGCTAAGTGACTCAAAAATCCGTGCCATCTTTTTGATTCAGCAGTCGTTCTAACGCTTTGTAGTGCAACAAAGATGTGTGTTCATAGTTCTACTACGTCAGAAATAGTGCATACAATACAAAGCGATAAACGGCGTTCTCTCAAAAATTACTGCTTCTCACATCATCTCTTCAATACAAAGATCAAATTTACAAAACCCATCTTATCTTCGAGATCCCGAAGAATGCACACATATGGTCAAATGTAGACACGCAGGCTGTGCAATAAGAACACATGCAAAAATGAACGAACTGAGCTGTAAAAATGGACTTTATAAGGGTGCAGGCATATCCTAACATGACCACTAACACAATGGCCGGTGTGTCCTCGTAAATCAAATTAATCAGCTGGACTCCCACTGATTGAAAGACTCATACCAACCGCGATATTTTAATAAAACTGCCACCATAGGCAACGCCTAAGATGCGAAAGAGGAATATGCTAAGGCTCGTAAAACTCGTGTAGAGGAGCACTTTGATTATCTATGTAATTAGTATGCGATACAACAATCTAAGGGAGGGCGGGGTAGCGAACTGGTAGGTGAAGCGGTGATTAGGAAGGAATGTGATAAGCCGGGCGCTGGTTTGATCCTCCCCTCGATTGCTTTCCTGAAACTAGCTGCGAGAGTCTTAAGGAACGTCTCAGCTCAAATACTCTTCGCCACAGAGGATGACTTTCTCCCGTAACAGCTGAAGCAGCACACGGAAACACTAGAAGGCCGTCAAACGTCGACTGAAGGGAAGACAGAGCAACACGTGATAATTCACTTGTCGAACAATGTGGCATGTTTCCCTTTTGCCACTCTCAGCATTTGCCGTGTGGTACTGATTAGATTGATGAAACCGTCAAAACACACGTATAATACTAAAATGCAATACCAAGCATCATAAAAGGCTCAACAAAAAGCCTGCGGAATATAGATACCGATGTGACGAGGTTCTTAGCACTTTGAATGCGACAGGTCTACAGTGTCGGTCGGCACCGCCCGCCGGATGGTCCCCGAGCAGTCCGTATTGCCGAGTGGTTTGTGATGGTGGCTATAGGGGTCAGTGGCTCGATTCTCTCTAAGGACTTCTTCAGAGACGGCACTCTGGTATTAGTTCTTGGCGTCGATTAGCTTATAGTCTCTTCTATAACGTAATTATTATTGCAAAGATGCTTAGCTTTCATACAAACCAATTTTTGATGTGAAATATGGATCCATAGGGTAACAACGGAGCCAACGCGAAAATTCCGTAGAACTGACTGCATCCATTTTGATGAAAGTGTCTTTTATGAACGTTCCAATTACTATGCCTGTTTAATATTTTCTACAAAGCTAACCGAAATTTTTAGGACACCACCCATCCGCACTTCCATGGTAGAAGTAAAGTATTTCTTGCACAAGATAAGTGACTCATCAAAACCAGTTACCGAAAAAAATCGAATCAAGAAAGTCTTACCACTGTCAGCTTCGATTATTGCGACTAAAAAATTCACCTTATTCAACTCGTTATGTGACAAATCAATGATATTTCGAAAAACGTTCATACTGAGGTGTTCTGTTGTTGATATAATGACATCACTAGGAACCTTAGATATGTTATAGTTTAGCATTAGAAAGTCTATTATGATCGGTTTGGGAGAAGGGTACCACCTATTCACTACTCAGATTCCACGAAACTAGCCATTTCTTCACCACTATAGGCGAGCAGTCCAACCAAAAGAAAGCCATTTTTGCGAGCCTATCTTTTGAATCCAACACCTAAATGGCAATTATTCTTATTTTGTCTGTAACTTAAATTCACTAGTAATTATGAGACTACTCTAATCATCAAAGTCAGACGTGAACTCTTAGCCCCGTTCCTATCACTGCTTAGAATGAGGATAACGTTATACTGTAGACGTTATTGCAGAAGATGGTACTGCATACAAATTGGTGCACTCCAAGGAAACAGAAAAAAAGAAATCAAAAATAAATCATTCTAAAAGGAAACGAACTGCAAAAACTCTCTTGGGACTAGAGCCATTTGGAGTCTCGGCTATTCTCTCAATAGTAGGAAACAATGCGATAGCCCTCTTCACGTTGAAGTCATCCTTTATATGATTCACTATAAATATCAGGTCTTCTCAAAATTTTTGACGCAATAACAATTAACATAAGAAAAGAAGGCGAAAGGCCGGTTTAAAGCAAAATCTTATTCCGGATACTACAGCGTTATAAAAGAGTGCTTCAAATAACCGACGGTAAAATTGCAGCCACAGATTTAAGCTTTTGAATAATTAATTACACTCCTATTTAAAATTCCTGTCCAGCGAATGAGATCGGCTTAAAAATTTGTAGCCGCTACCCGAACTGTTTCTATCAAACTCGATTTCGAAGAAAGTATTGAGTCGGTTGTTTGATATAGCACACGTGTCTTTATATGGCGCACTTCTTCCTAAAGCAGACAGACCACAGACTTTTCATCAAAAACTTTTCAAGGTTTGATTTGCACGTTTGTGGTAGACATATGTTCCGACGATTTCGCCCGTTTCATCAGTACCAAACGCCACTTAATCATACTACAAAAGGACGAACATCCCATAGTGCGCACTCGTCAACCGAAACATCGTGTGTTGCACCGTGTAATTTTGAGGCGATGTTTTGCAGCTGTCATTATTCCCAGATATTGTCTTCATTCGACCCTTAATGAGTTTATAGAAATCAATGGAATGGAGCAATTTTCAAATATCTAACACCGGTATCGTCTAAAAACGAGGCGATCCAACACGCTATATTTGGCTTAACAGGAATTGTGGCATGTTCTCCCTTTACTGCTTTTAGTATGGGGCGGGTGGTATAGATAACACGGGCATAACCGTCGAACCGTATGTATCACCTGTGTCACATGTCGTTTTGATGATTGTTTAGTGACTCGAGCGGGCACCAGCAACGCTTCCACTTGCCCCTATCACGTGTAGGAATGGCCCAGGTACTCCTCGCTCTAGGGTTCCGCTGAGCATCATATCTCTCTTCTATGCTTTTCATGAAGAAATCGCATTGAGACGGACAAAAAAAAAAACGCTAAACGAAACGTATGAATACCACTAAAATGCAAAATCAGATCTCAAACAAGGTTTTAATGAAAAGTCTGTACGATTATTATATATCAAAGTTCTTTAATGAGGTATTCAAAATCAGCTGAATCGAAGAAACAGAGCATTGTCAAGATTTCACGTCAACTTCAAATCTTCAGTGACTAGAGCGTATCATTTCAGTTCCAAGAACTTATCCTGTTAGAGGGCCAGCCCGTCACAAGGTGACTGATCCTTCATCGGAGTGTGCCACCTGAGCATGATTTTGAATCAGTAATTACGTAGTAATATTGGCTAAAGGTTCGGCAAATAGGTTCCCTCATGTGAGCGACGAAGCATTCACGACATGCATGTATCTTACTCAGTACATATGACTGAAAAAGAACTAGATACTATAGTAAGTTTGATGCGAGTTCCTATTGGATGGTCCCATAATTTCTTTCGCACTATTGCTATTAACTTTTCTTTCTGTTTCAAATTGAGCTGTTGCCAAAAAGCTGTGATGTGTTGGGGAATTTTCTAGTAGCTTGAACAAACACTTGGGTACGGCCAAAACGTTGCTCGCCACCTAAATAAAAGGGGCTACCGCAAAAGATGTCGCTGCAGACACCTAATGCACTGACCAGCCATCTCACATCACACAGTTGAAGCGCCACAGAATGGAGAAAGTGGGTTTGTTCACGGTACCACATCAAACGTATGGCCCGATACAGCTTGTTCGGATTATCATCTCTTCCAAGCAAAGAAGCATCTGCGGTGGAAAAAATTCGTAGACTACTACCGGCTTGAAGGTGACCTCGCCGACTTCTTTAATCGCCACTCTCATTTTTTGGAAAAAGGCATCTAGTCTTTACCCAGCATATGACGGTATATACTTAATAATGATGGTGATTTTAGTGGCCGTGAATGTCTGAGTCTCTTTATCGCTACATTAAGTAATCGCTTTAGGTTAAAAACCTACTGTTTTGCGCAATAAATGCAAGAGGTTTTTCACGTAGAATAAATACCTGAGAACAAAATTCTTCTATTGCAATTCACCATATATTAGTATTTCTGCGGAAGTTTGCTTTGCGATAAAGAAAACGACAGCACAAGTCCGAAAAGAAGCGCTTCGAACTCCCGCAGTATCGGCTCGCACTATACTTCGAAAAAAAAACTCAATTTAACTGGAATATCTATCACAATCTAGCAAAATGTCGATTTAGCATCTATTTTCGAGAAGCGTCGCTATTTCATAAGCTAACTGATATTTGTTTTAATGTAATTATGCAGGTATTTATTCGTGTCAGTCTACTATTTAGCTACTTACTAAAGCAAAAGGTGGTGTCATTTATGAAGTCATTATTGAGACTCCGGACGTTAACCGTTGTCTGATACAACTGATTGCGACTATTTTTTCCAATTTTTTGAAAGTGTTCTAATAGTATATTGTAGCATTCTAAGTGCTTTGTTTCAACTGCTAAAGGATGAAAGAACTGAGTTCTTTTCGTAGTTAAGTGCATATATCAAAAGGAGTGAGCTTTATTCTGATCGCTCTTTCCCAGCAATCCAGTTGTAAAATGATTTTTGTTCATTCCCACTGATTACCTCCACCAGTTGTATATCCCTTAAGAGCGTAAACTTTTCTAACATGTGAGTAAAAAGCCAACACAAATTATATCTCGAATTGATAACAAAACTATACTCCTCGTGCAAATGGTCCAGCAATAGACATGTGGTCTTCAATCAACTATCATCATTAGTTGATGAAACCTATCTCACCGGAGCAGGCAGCTGGTGCTAGACTTATCTGGGAGGAAAGAAGAAATAAATTTGCACATCTTTGAGCCGTGACAGTCACTGTATAGGCCTGATATGCATTAAGTCAGCTAATTATGTTTCGAAAAGTCCAGTCCATAACGCATCTTCCACAGATTGGTTAACTCCAAGTATTCTATCCTTTTTTCTAGAAATTGCAGCTGTAGTATGAGATCCTCCATTCACCACTGATCTGTGTTCTTCGCCAAGCCAGAAAGAATCATTAGAGTATAGTACGTAAACTATCACAATGAGACTTTGAAATGCCAAAAATTAGCTTGTGTTCAATTCTAAAGCATGAATTGGTTAGGGCACTGAGAGTGATTTCATTTATGTTTCAAAAGAGCATTTGTATCCAATTCGCGAATCAGCTCCGTTTCCTGCTCACCATTTCTCTCGTTCCTCCGCGATCAGGAAATTGTTACCAAACTTGTCTGTGACAAAACTGAGCATTTCCCAATATCAGGCTCAGTACTGCAGAGAAACTCAGTGAGCATTAAATAAGATTTGAAGAAGAGAAAAGTCCGCAAGCAACAACTGAATCCGTACGATGACTTTCGTGAACGATGGGTGCGAGAAAACAAAGTGACTCAAAAAGTGCAGTTCAGTTGAATAGATGTAGAAACGGGAAGTCACATGGCGAAGATAAGCACACGAAGTACAGAGGGACTCTTGGAATCCGATCATGGCCTTTCTTTAATCTTACAAATTTACGCGTTCTAAATAGATTAGTAACTGCTAACAGCTGGCGTGTCCATCATGAGTTTCCAAAACAACGCTAGACATTCGGGGTTCGCAAGCAAATGCAATTTTTTTCTTCCACCATGGTTTCAAGGTAGACATAGGCTAATGTGTAATTAAGTAAAAGACTGCATCATCAAGATAGCTAGCCAGATTTGCCGAGAATACACTTATTTGCACAATAATAAACTTGGCAAGATCTTCACTCAACTCAATAGTATGCGTTGCTCTTCAGTAATCATCGATTTCTACCGAATCATTTATTCCTGATTTTTTTCTCTCTCACGTTTTCACTTTTTCACTTTTACTTTTGCGTGTTCTATTGTAGCTGTGTTATTACAATGTGTTACTATGTATTTCTAACTTTACTTGTCTATTTGAGAAATGGTTGAATTTAATATGCCGTATGAACCAAAGATATGGCAGGGAGAGATTCAAGCAAATCTTGAAGCAGAGATTAGAACACACTTCGATATTCCAACTATCAGGTGATTTTCATACATGCCTGCTCATCACGATGAGTTTACTACGAAGTGCTATTGTTTCAGAGATTGATTTGAGCACTATGTCGCGATGAGGAGGACTCATCTTGTGAACCACCAAAAATACTACGATCTTTGTCGCCACACGGACATGCCCTAGCTCTCATGTTTGCTTGGAATCAACGCTCCTGAAAACTGACGGCGCCGATAAGTTTTCCAATGCACCCATGAACAAACGCAAGACTGAATGGATAAAAATGCTCATACATGTATGATCAAGTTTGCTTTTAGAAATAGAAATTATATGAAAAG
Source organism: Parelaphostrongylus tenuis (assembly GCA_019055375.1). Lineage (NCBI taxonomy): Eukaryota > Metazoa > Nematoda > Chromadorea > Rhabditida > Metastrongylidae > Parelaphostrongylus > Parelaphostrongylus tenuis. Next base: position 33,383 of record JAHQIW010004792.1, on the reverse strand, counting down.
GACTAGTGATACCAGAGATATCTGTTTCTAGAATATCTACTAAAGAAGTAATTCTTTATGAGTACTGGGCTACTGGTAGAAAATAATTTGCATTAGTCAATATCAAACGCAATCTGCAACGGACCCTTTGATGAATCTTCTGCTCAGGTCGCGTGTTTCGAAAATTCTTCTTCTTCCATTATGTTTCTTAGTAATTTTCAGCCGTAATCGTGAGATAGTCGAATTGGCTTAGCTATACTGTCGATAATTTTGGATAAAGCTGACGCAATCTCAGAAGTGATGAACTCCACTGTAATTCACAGTGTGGCAGCCAAGAAAACAGTTTAAATTACCGTAGAGCAGTGGGCCAACGTGTTAACAATTTATTCACTTTCTATGGGTAGTATCAGAATAGTTATGTGCGCATATGGCGCAGTGGTTAGAGGTACTCTGCGTCACACATGTGGTCGATGGTTCAATCTCGCGACTATGGCTGATGAAACCCTGTATTCCTGTAGGGTCAGTAAATCAAAACCAGATTTATCTGGGAGGGTAGCAGCACAGAATCGATACATCGGAAGGGCATTCTGTGTCACTGTAAAGCCCAGATATGCTAAAACGCCTCGAAAGAAGGTAAAAATTGAAACGAATGCATGAAGCATTCCTCAAAGGATTCATCAACGCCAAGAGCTTTATCTTTTGTCATCATGGCTGTTTCTATCCTCCAATCAGTTTGATACTCGTTTCAAACACTATGATACTGCTCAATGAACAACTTTACTACCTAAAAGTGCTGTCTCTGTTGTTGGTGAATTACCTACAATTTTTCTTGTTCTATGACAGACATGGTAAGAGGTCATACAGGTGATGACGGACGTTCAACTACTACAGCCTCTTAATGTTTATTAATGTGGTATGAAGATTCGATTAATGACTCCTAAATAAGGAAGTTCTGGTGATCATAGTTCTTGAATGAGAGTTTTGACTTCCATATCTCTGTGTCATAATGTTTTCCTAGTTCTATTGAGAAGAGCGTTTTATGTAAAATAGCGCCGTTGCAGCCCATATCAGAGCGTTTTCGGATATTTTAGCAATTCTGCATCATTTCATATTATCGCCTTATGTATAGTTAGCCCTTTCGGAATCGTGGATCCACGGCCTTCGAACGCCTAACTGGCAGGTCTAGACGGTTTGCTCCACCACTTCTCTATTTCTGACTCTCAACGTACCATTGTTGGACGAAAGCAGCGTGCTATTGTTCTACGCAACAGCCTGCCATTTTTGGGCACAGCAGCGTACCACTGTTAGACGCTGCATGCTAAGTGCTAGAGATGGAGAGGAAGTGGAGCAGAATGTCCAGAGCTGCTAGTTGGAATGTAGGGGCTGTGTGTACACGTTCCCGTCGGAAGTGTTGATAGAGCTCCTTTTTTTTTCTTTTCATGCCCGTTAAACTGGCTTCTAAGATTTTACTTAAGCAGTCGTACTTTGCTTAATTTGGAAGGTCAAGAGTACACTTCATTGCACTTCTGTATTTTCGTAGTTCTCTTATTGAACACGATTTTTCACTAAACTTTTGGCATTCAATCGATACCTGGAAAATGGCGGCCCCTAGCGGTGGGCATGGTTTCTGAAAGAATTTCTTAATGCGTTGGAAGCGAATATTACGTTTTGTCCTTGAAATGAGCAGTGTGTTTTACCAGCCAGTTGCATGGCTTTCGCGTCGGACTGAGTTTTTCGCTAACTTTAGAAAACGTGCGATAGCTTGGAATTTGTCGGTCTAACACTTTACTCGATTTCCGAAGAGACATTCTCGGGGGAATAATTTTGGTCGGTTCTCTGCCAAAATTCTAATAAATCTTTGTTAGTACAAAATTTAGCAGTTCTGAAACAAATTAGGTTTTCGAAAAGGTTTCATAGAGTGCTACAAGAGCTAGTGAGATAAGATCATTTTTGTTCTCCTCATCCTTTTTCAGCTCTTCGGAAAACGCGCTTCCTGCTTCTTTAAGAGCTTTGGCAATTATTCGATAGCATAGAGCTTAGAAATTCCAGTGAAATGATTGGGTAGAAAAATTTCTAATTCTACTGTAGCAGTGGAAATAGAAATGTGTTCTACACTAAGGTATTTTCTCTGAGCAAAGCTTTTATCCTAGACTTTCAGTGATCTTTCGACAGCTGAAATCTTGGCAATTTCAGCTATGCATTTAGTTTTAAAAGAGGACTACCTAATGTGCTGTAGCAACTGGAAGAGGACTTGGCGCACATTTCTTGTCAGCTAGGACATTTGAGTGTCTGCATATCGATATCGATGTTGATTTATTGTTCAAAGCTATTCACATGTGGCGTGCGATTCACTAAGAGGTTATTTACATGCACGACTGTGCGAGAAAACTTTGAGTGAAAAGTAATCTTCCTCTCTCTGTAGCTCTTTTTGTATCCTTTTTATGATCCAAGTTATTCTGCAGAAGCAGCACATGTTATGCTATGGAATGGATAATCAACGTTTAACAAAAAAGTGTTCAAAAATCACAACTGAGTGAACAAATTAAATCGAGTGTGAAACATAAATTTTCTCTTCTATAACGCCTCAGGAAAGTTCTTTCAGGAATTAAGCATAGTATTAATTTCGCTGGCTAAATTTGCGAATTCTTGGTAAAAGTTCAAAGAAGAGTTGAAAAAACGACATCCTTTTAACATGTGATCGTAGTCAAGTTTCCAATTTTCGTCAGCGCTAAATTCGATTTGAGATGAGCAATTTGACTAGTAAGCGTTTCATCGCATGTACTCTCCGCGTTTCATAACGTAAGAAACACACGCACTATAACATATAGTTCCAATTTGTAGCTTTCCGATTGAGCTTACTCAAAATTATTAATTAGCAATTTTCGTACTTGTCCTTTTGATGACACCAGCCTCGAGTAAGACATAGATTAGCTTCGTGAATTAGCGGATTTTCTAAATATTATTACTGTCACACACACAGTGAAATGACTACAATACAGTCTCCTTTTCTGAATTTTAAGTATGTTCAAAAGCCTTAACCGAGATTGATGCACCAGGGTCATACACCAGTGTTACGGAGGTCCAGCCCTCTTCCCCAGTGACCCACGCTACTCATTAAGCCCTGTATTGTAGCAAGGATGGAGGCGCATATGTGGATCGACTGTTTTTAAAAGTCTTACAATAAACATTCAATCTAGTTTTCAAGAGTGCTTGAGAACAGTCGATGCCAAAGATCAGATTTCTTCTACCAGCTGTGATCCATCGACTGAGAATTGGTGAATGTGAATCAGTGCCATTGTACACTGTGCCGACACCATAAACGCCTCCCTCCTTGCTACAATACAGGGCTTAATGAGGGGCGTGGGTCACTGACGTGGAGGGCGAGACCCCGAAACACCGGTGTATGACCCTGGCGCACCAGCCTCGATTAAGGTTTTGAACATTGCTGAAAATAAGATTGAATGTTTATTGTGAGGTTTTTGAAAAGTCTCCTTTTCCTTGTGCAGAACGAGACGATGACTGATGTTCAAGCTTTATTTGATATCTGTGGAAACTTTAATATTTAATACGGTATTTCTCAGCTAGCAATGTCTTTCTAAAATCAGTCTACATTTTCTGTGGAGTGAAACCTTAACCGTTAGGGCACAGTTGCAGTAGTTCAAGAATGGATTTATTTATTGTCAGTGCCTCTTATCGCATTGGAAAATATGAATTCAATTCAAAAGTTCAATTTTCTATAAACCTCAGCTTAACTAGCTTATTTTCATTTGCTGCGGTCCGCATAATTCGTAGACAGACCGTTCACGTACCCAAGTGTGAGAGAAAACAACTCTTTTCGGTTATAAGAGGAACAAATGGAACCTGACCTCAAACGATTTTCAGGAACTTTTCATAAGAGTATTAGTAATCAAACGATAACTTAAATTTCTTATTGCAGCCCACGTGGCTAGTTTTCCAAAAAGGCTTTTCTTGACGTTGCTACAAATGAAATTCTCTCCAATTTCACACACGCATAATTCTCGTCATGCCAAGCTTTTTCTTTAGACTGCTAGTAAATAGTCGGCAAAACAATGCTTCTTCATTCCATTGGTGTGCTTACCTCCTGAAAAAAGCGTTTCTCTGTAACGCAGCAAGAAAAACAAGATTGATTCACATACGTGAGCAAGGCGTTCTTTGACCAATTCACAGGCCACTGAGTGAAGCAGCATTGTGGGCTCAGCAAGCGTCGATCGATTTTAGACCGCAATCATGATAATGCAATTTTCATTGTTCAGTTAGTAATTGTTTCCCCGCGCTAAGAGTGAAGCTTGAGATAAAACGTATGACTCGTGCCATTTGAGGACGTTGTTTCCTTCAAGACCGTTGCTGCACGCTACTCTACTTGATGCAGTGGAACTATAAGAAATCTCTTTTTTTCCATTTCCACTTTCAAAAACTCCATTCGATTGATTACCTCAAATCCATCAACCACGAAGCTTTCCGAATATCTCGTGTGTTGTTTCGGTTGCCACTTAAGGATTTTCGTCTCTATTACGATTACTCGGTTGACTTCCGTGAACCCAGAGGCATGTGCAACGACTTCACCTCCTCTAGGGACCATTTTTGACAACTTTTCCTTGCGGGGCTCGCAGTAAAGTTTTCGAATGATTCGCGTGCGATTTGCGCCGGCGTATTGACAGCTCTCTCTTGATGTTATGTGCGCAAGTGTGGAGTCAACAAGATTCCTAATGCCAATGCTGTGCTTATTCCTTGGAAAGATCGTTTCTCTTACGCGCAATAGGTTTAATAATTGAAATTCGATGTATGAGAAAGGATGACCTAGAGCCAATTCACGTCGCGGTGAGTGTGGCGGTCACAGTGGTCTGCTGACGAGACTCTTCTCTACGCGTTTACAATCTCGAAAATCGATGATCGCGTCACAGTCGCTGGCAGCCGTAGCCAGCGCCCACGTGAATTAGCGCGGGACGTCGTTGCTCCCATGTGGGAATCCGACGTATTATAGCTGCGTTGCATCTTATTTCTCCTGCTCCGTTCTAGATGGTCTTCTCAGAACATAAGTACGGCATTGGCATCAAGAAGCACTCTGCTGTTTTCTCATAACTAGTAGCCCAAAGAAAGAGCTCTGTCCGGTGAGAAATATGCGTGTCTGAAGCGAAAGAAATATTCTACTATATCAGCATAAAAAAAGCCTTTTTCGAAAACCGTCGACGTTGGGTAAATGGCCTCAAGTCCAAGCTTTCATATGGATTCTAACACTTCTATGAAAAGTTCTTCTCCAACGAATGAGATCGGTTTCTCATTTGTCCCCTCTTAATAAGAAAAAACCCAAATTTAATACTATTTCACATGGCGATTTCCTTCATTTCTCAGATTGTATCTCTCAGGCATTCATCCTCTATATCGAAGGTCTTTCGAATACATACATATCTAATGATGTTGAGTGATGTTCAGAACATGGAATTTCGCACGCGATTCGCACATAGATTTCACCCTTTCAGAGGACACGTGCTAACCAGTTACACTAGCGGCGCTCGCCGTGCCATCACATTTTCTTTGATACAGTTATATCGATACGTCAGCGACCAACCGTCAACGGTTTGGTCGGACAACCTGTTATCGGCATTGCAATCGGTCACGCTGACATTTGAGATTTTGAATAGGTGTATTACGTCATTTCATAAGATTCGGCAGTAAAGATATAAACACGGAATCTACTAACCAGATGTAGTTAGAAACTGCATGAATTTGAGATCAGTCAATTGTACATTTTCCTGCAAAAATTTTTTTACACAACCTGTCCATTTTCACTTTAACATTGAGCTGTCGTGAGGACAAATTTGCTTCCTACTCATGCAAGATTGAAGATCAGTAGAAAATGCTAATAAAGGAGCGCGCAGTACTAATGGAGTTTGGAGCGATAATACGATTGCAGAAAGGACGGCTAGGAAGTGCTTCACGAGATTCAAAACAGGGGAGAACAGTCTGGAGAATCAGTCGCGCCCGATATGTCCACAGATAGCTCCGTTAATCTAGCGCGCGGCCTCACCAACATTTTCCCCTACACGCCATTGGTCCATAAGTAGCAGGCGAATTTGTTCCCAAGACAGCACTATCTTAAAGCAAATATAGGTATATTTATTACCAAAATGTTCACGAGAAAATGCGAAATGAACCATACGAAACTTATGGAGCTCTAGTTACTTCTGGTTAAGAAATATGATATTTAATGCTCTGGTGCCAAAACTTTTCCAACGACCCATTATTATCAAGATTGCTCTGTATTTCTCCGCTTTAGCGGTGGTATGATGTTACAAATACATATGCGATAATGTTGAGTGCTGTGCAAAACACTGAACTTTGGATGGGATTTGAACCAGCATTTCGTGGAAGGAAGATATGATGCTCAGCGAATCCCTAGAGCGAGGAGGACCCACTGGGCTACTCTTGCACGCGACAGAGAAAAATGTAAAAGTTGCTGGTACTCGCTCGAGTCACTCGACGATTAACGGGACGACAGGTGATACAGGTGATAAAAATCGAGGGAACTTATCTTGATTAGCCGACGCAAGGCTGGTAAATTAGTCGTAGAAGTTCAGCTGGCGATTCAGCGACCCGCCTTCTTCAGAGCCTGGGCGCATATAGTATTAGTCTATTTAAATGATTCGGATGGTTTCATTTATATAAAGCATCAAAATCATCCGAATCATTCATATAGACTAATACTACATACGCCCAGGCTCTGAAGAAGGCGGGTTGCAGAAACGTCAGCGGAACTTCGACAACTAATGTACCAACCTCGCGTCAGCTAATCAAAATGAGTTTTCTCGATTATCATACAACAACTAATTATACCGAAGTTTATAGAAAGCCAAACTTTTGAATTGAAAATTTTCCGTTTCGAGTGTTTTCTTTAGACCACGCTGAAATTTCAACACATCTCATAATTGTTATCTGAGCCAACTTGTCATGTGACCTGGTCAGTGTAAACCGTTTGTCGTTGCCTACTCTTAGTGTGGGGAGTAGAGTACCTTGAGAGGATTGGCTAAATGACGAAGAGTTCTCCCCGACTGACGAGACTTTCAAGGTGAAATACGTGTATTGGGCTATACAGGAGCCCATCAATAGACCACTTGGCAAGTTGGCCTAAATAACAAGTATGATATTTGCGTAAAAATTAATTGAAAAAACGAAAAAGTTCTGAAATTTCTCGTCAGTCCAATATTTTAGGTTTCTTCTCAGAAGTATTACGTACTAGATTAAGCAGTCCTGTTTTCTTTCCACCATTCTGAATTGCTTCGCAAACAAAAATTGCTTTTCAGCTACGTGTGGGTGGGAAATCCAAGCAACAAACACACTCAATGGAGTGTTCTGTCTGTCTGTCTGTCTCTCTCTCTCTCTCTCTCCCTATGACACAGCTGTGCCGTTCCATATATACTTGATAGTTGTTTTCATGAGTTAGTTGACCGGCCTACTTGGTCGCGTTCAATTCTCTAGTTATATAGGAAATGGGACATATTCAATATTTCATGAAATTCTGCCAGATTTTTCACAGCGGTCTGCCTCGAAGTTTTCAGACTGAAGGACGCACTTGTTAAAGAAGTTCGGTATTTACAGACTTAGAAGGGGTTGAGATTTAGTATCATAAGGGTGGGATCAAATCACTCTGTATGTACTATAAGGCACGTTTCACCGTCGTGTTACATCCAAGAATATGAATAACACTATATAGTGTCTACTATAACGCTGTAAATTAGCTATCGTGCATAGAACACTCACATGAGACCCTGAAGTCTGAGTCCGTGGAAATCATAGAGAATGAGGGCGTGAACAATGCCTGTACGCACAAAGAAGTATTAGCTACTTAGAAAAACAGTGCGCAGGGAATGATAGCGGAAATTGCGGTAACATTCCTTGTATGCGTTTTTTCTTTTCATTTTTTCTCAATCGATAGCGTGTGAAATTGATGAGCCTAATCTCAGCTTCTTTCTAAGAATTACCGCATTTGCTGTGTCGTAGTAAAAGTCAGTAAGTAGTTCCCCACTACATTAATTTTTGTAGAACTACGGAATTGCTTCCGAATCGGAGATTCTGCTTACAATCTCGCATTCATTACAGAGGTATGATAACACCTTTGACGTAACGACCATGATGCGTGAAACCGGTAATCCGGGATCATTCCGTCTTGATGAATGTGTCGCTGCTGTGAAGAAACGTCAAGACTTCAGCCACCTCCCAATTCATTAAACTTTTCTTTAGTTATCTTTGCAGTCTGTGGTTTGGTATTGTCTTGCTGAAAGAGCGCACGCTTTCGACAAGTTAGTGTCGGGTAGCTTTCTTTCAACGCATCGTAGATTCGGCCATGCTGCTTGCAGTAGAGTTCGGCATCGATGGCCCTTTCAGTCGGAACAAGTTTGAAATGCAAGACTCCTCCAAAATCTCGCCAAACGCAGATCATGACCTTTTTGTCAAACAGACTTTGACGTGCAACTGGCGCGCGACCATCATTCGATATTCCGAGAGTAAAATAAAGTACGACAAAATTCCTATGAGTTTACAAGGAACGACATTGTGCGGAACAGACATAAATTTGAATTTTTCGCCGGTGTAAGAAACTTCCTTCTCAACCCTGTAAAATTGAGTTTCAACTCAAATGCATTTTTGCGCATACTTTCGTTATCTATTTAAAATTACTTTCTTCTTTTCATGCGAATTTCTAGATTTTCCGTTTTAGAATTCTGGGAGAAACTTCGCACTATATTTTGTTGGTTTTCGGTCTTAGCTTATTCTGTCAAAGAAGCCCACTAATAAGCGAGAGCCTAGACAGCCCAAGATATGTGCGAAAGATAATCTTATTTTCGCTATTCCGATGCTCTTTTGAGATCTTTTCATAACCGAAGCTTCACTGTGGAATCACACAAATTTACGCTATCAAATGACTACTGAAGGTCTCTTGAAAGACTATCCATAATCTCTAATCACCTCTCTGCTGGTTTCGCGAATGTTGCAGTTCTATTCTACACAGCCATTCACACATTCAGCCGAGCAATAAGTGCGCGCTGAGTGTGAAACTAAATTCAACGTGCTAATAAGGCACTCTCAAGAAAAAAAAAGCACATTGTTGGAATTACTAAAGTCTACACTATCGATTGACTGCTAAAAGCCTGAGCGAAAAGACGCTATCTCCAAGGGATTAACAAATGGATTGTGATGATGGTATCATATCCAATGATCCATACAGTGAACAACTGTCGAGCTGACATTTTGCAGAAGTATTGAATTTTATCAAAGCGTTTTCCTAGTTGACAGGATTTTGTAAATACTCAGTTTTTTGCATCATCTAATCTAATATCATATACTATGCTCTCACACTTTCTTCGCTTGATTTCTTTCCTTGCCTCCATCGTTCAAAAATATAGTCGTGTTTGCTTGTAGACTGTGAAGCGCTTGAGGTGAAGAACTGGGAACACCCTAGCACAGCTGTACCAAGATTTCAGGGCAATGATAATCGACTAGTAGTTGGTAATTCATAAAGAAGAAGAAAATTCTCAACTAGCAGCTGCTGTACACCTAAATACAAAGATATTCGTGGTTCATCGATACTATATGGAGAACGTTTGGCTTCGACACTAGTGTAGTACAGGACACTGAAAATTGCTTTCTCATAAATCTGTCTTGTTGACAGCTCTCAGGGCTCTAAAATGGTGCTGGTCAACTCCTTGCTTGACTGGTCAAACGGAGGCATAGAATTTGTCAATGTGGGTGCTTATTTGGGTCACGCAAACCTCTTAAAAGGTGTCTGTTCTACACCTAAAGATCTCTTATTATTACAGTGAGGCGGCAAATATTGAGTGGTATGGATCAGGATTGTGCAGTGTGCCTATAAAAGAGATAAATCTTAAGTTGTTAGAGAGATATTAATCATCTACACCACGTGATGCCACTATTTGAGCAGCGATTTTTCAAATAGCGTGTTTTTTATACTGGAGAGTAACCGAGTAATTTGTTGCGCATAATATTGACTGTGAAAGTTTTCCGATATTATCATTATCAGTGCATGGTTATTACAGGAACTTTCTTTTACGTGAAAATGAACAAGAGCTTCAGCAACAGGATCATCCCTGCAAAGCAGCAACTCATGATAGCGGCGAAATAAATAAACTCCACTGGTTAGTTTTAAGTTCGCTAGTTAGCAAGAATTTTTCCTTCTCTTTTGTAGTTCCTTAATTTCAAACGTTGTAACTATCTGAGTTGGTTTTTGAACCAAGTTGAGGTTTCTTGTAATTGTTTCCTTTTTTGGTTCAGCAAAGAGCCGGTTATCATCTCATCTGACAACGAGGACAACGCCGCTCATGCTGCTCACAAGAAGAGAAGTCGTAAATGTAAGTTAAATCTTAGTATATGAGTATTATTGCTGCATATTTGCAGCCCTTTGTTTCAGAAATGGAACGAGAATAGTAGAGTGACTATAGTTCGGATTTTCAGCGTTTCTTGTGATTGTTTCATTCACTGTCGATTTCTACCTGTAAACCTCTAATTTTAGAGCACATTGTGTGCAGAGTGTTTGCTGCCACGTCTTTTTCACTGTGTAAAATCTTATCGGCCTTCTAGTCTCACCACTAGCAAGGTGCCTTTCGGTTCACCCAATCCCTTGTGGGGGAGTATACTCCAGCATATAAGATAGTCGACGCCGAATTATCTACAGTGCCTTCAAAGTAGGAAGATCACCGTATACTGATGTGATTAGCAGTTGATCGTTTATGGTTGATAAATTAAAGAGGAACCTTTTTATTGAGTGCCACATCACACCTCATGAAAGGCTCAAGGTACGTTATCATATCATATTGTTTTAAGCAACGTCTGAAAAAACAGTCGAACATAAAGGTATTGATCCATTACTAGTCATTAGCAGTCGGCTAATAATCTAATCTTATCACTGTGCTGGCGGTGTAATAATTCGGCGTCGATTCCTCTATATGTAAAGGGTATACCCCCTACTAGAGATTGGCTAAACCGGAAGGTACCGTGCCCACTGATGAGGACGGTAGGCTGAAATGTGCATTTAGCACTGCAAGTGCCGTATCAGACCTCGTGAAAAGCATAAACTATTATCAGATTATTTAGTTTGAAGCGAACTCTTAAAAACAGTCGAATGGCAAGGTAAAATGGTGCTTCTCATTTACACGGCGAAAAATTAATACTCGTCCCCATTTGGTGGACAAGAAGTTTTCATAAAAGTGTTAGTAATCATTCAGAAGCTCGAATCATTGGCTGGCGTGATGCGTGACCGTTTTTTGAAACAAAAAATCTTTGTTATAAGGCTTCAACGAAAGTAACACATCTGCGTTTCAACACACTCGTTTTTCTCGCAAGACAGAGCTTCAATCGATCGATAGCGCAAGCTTTGAAGATTCCAGCAGTGTGTTAATTTCCTGAAAGAAACCGCATCTCCGCAGTGCAACGGGAAAATAAAATTAAGCACACATACGCGAGTATAGGTATTTTCAGATATTTTACGAGATGTGGGGTAGATGATTAGGGTGGATGCGGCAATTTCGACACGCAGTTAATAGAAATGCTTCTTCGCGGGTGTTATGGAAGTCTGATTTTTGTTTTTCAATTAGGAGCTGTTCCTTCGCTTTCAAGGATACTCCAGATCAAACGTCTGGCCCTAGTACTCGGAGACTTTCTCTACACATTCATGTGCTTTTCGTTCTTCTAGCAAAGTAACAGCTGAACTACGAGGTCGATGTAAAACATAATTTTATATTGAATTTGACAGCGTTATAAAAGGGTGTTTTGAAAACCGGCCACATAAAGGGCTGGCTAAAGGTTTAGGATTTTGAATGATTATTAAAACTCTGATAAAAAGTTGTTAACTAATTAAAAGAGTTGAGCATTCATTTGTAACCGTCTAACCGAAAAGAAACGTTGAAATTTTACCTTGTAGATCTCACTCTTTCTTTGACAGTTCTTCTTTGATTTGTTGTTCGCAGTGCGCGCAAGATGTGGAAGGAAAAAAGGACTTATTTAGTCGAAATTAGATATACCGTTGAATCAGGTATGTAAAAATCTTACAAAATTTGCCTTTGGGTAAGTAAGGTCCCCCACTCTATATGAAATTTGCCACTCTACATTATGAAATTTTGATGAGCTCGTTAGTCTCCGATAGTTTATCATTGGATGAACATCTCTATACCACTTATTTTTTATTTTCTTCCTTTCTATTTGCTCTTTCTACGCTTCTATATTGTAGCTAGTGCTACCAGTGATCCTCTTCCTACCCACGCGGTTTGAACTACTGGTAAATTCAATATTTGACAGTAACATACATCACAGCGTCGCGGGATTATCTGTTGATGGTTATTGGATGTATCGACACCAATGGAGGTCACATATAACTGATTTTTGTGGTACTTCTCTGTATACATATACATGTATGTCTTCATTTACTTATTTATCCAGTGCGCACTAATATCATGCGCATTTATTACATTGCAAATGTTTGGACAATCGACTTTCTAATAACATCGGTATCAAACTGAATTATCAATTTAAGTACGAAAACTTAGCTGTTTGGCTGACACCAGGTTGGCAGCAATCAGCAATTACAACACCAACGTCGTCTACGACCCTCGCGCTACTTAAACAACGAAGTTTTAATACTAAAATTAATCACATCTTTGTTTAGCCCTTTGCAGGCGATGAGAGTCAATGTGTCCCTCAGCTGGGCGGGCTATTTGGACGAGCTAAGAACGGTAGTGGTGCTTCAATGCAAACTCGGGCTAACAGAGCTCTCAGAGGAACATTGTCATCGAAAAAACGATGAAATCTCGCTGTTAAGTCTAGTTAGTGCTGCCTAAAATTTTTCCTTTCTCAAGAGAAAAAAATGTTGCTTTGTAGTCTTTGAATAGCCCGAAAAATTTTGACTTTAGTGCTGAGCTTATTGTTCAAAAATCATTTCACAGCATGTTCTAATGAAAAATAGAAGATGACGATTTGCAATAGCAATCCAGTTTTTCTAATTGAGAGCGAATTTTTTGGCATTATATAATTTTATTTTGATTCTCATGGAGTTCTCTGCTAAAGAAACTTGAAATATCATTGACAGAACTTTTGCAAACGTGTTTATAAAAAAGTAACGCTAAGCTGTCTTGAAATGCCCTACTTTTGTAAATAAATTCGGTTGCATGGAGCCGTATTTCAAGGATTGAGCTCGTGAGCCTTTGGTTTTTTCTAGAAAAAATTTTTGCGCCCGATTGTCAGTATTCATTCAATAGCTAAAATCAAGTGAATTCTAACAGTGTACTTTGTTTACCAAATGGCTTATTTTCTGCGCTGTAATAGTCGAAATAAAATTTTGTTTAACATTTAAGGCTTTCTCGCGGATAAAGATATTTCTATAAACAATTAATAGCTATTCGATGGTGTAATCTCAGCAATCTAAATTCTTTCTATTTTGACTGCCACTTGCAGTGGCATGATCTTGTAGTATACCCAATAAGTGGAGTGCTGTGCAAAAACGTTTGCGTGGGCCGGGATTCGAACCCAGTTCTCACTCTTTCCGGGAGCGTATGCTAGCCATTGCACTACCGACGCTCGTTTTTTGCACAGCACAAAACGAGCGTCGGTAGTGCAATGGTTAGCATACGCTCCCGGAAAGAGTGAGAACTGGGTTCGAATCCCGGCCCACGCAAACGTTTTTGCACAGTACTCCACATATTGGGTATACTACAAGATCATACCATTGCAAGTGACAGTCAAAATAGAAAGAATTCAGACTGATTATCAATATTCAATGTCTGTCAACACAAGTGGGTTCAATGCCGATAGCGGTTGCCCCGCCAGACCGTCGACGGTTGGCTGTTGGTAGACAAAGCGTTATAGCGTAAATAAAAGTGCTGTGCAAAAAACGAGCGTCGGTAGCGCAATGGTTAGCATACGCTCCCGGAAAGAGTGGGATCTGGGTTCGAATCCCGGCTGACACAAACGTTTTTGCATAGTACTCCACATATTGGGTAATCTCAGCAATTTTAAAAACTGAGCTTGTTTTTGGAGAGTTCTCCTAGGAGATGTGTGACAGGCGAAGGAAGATTTTGTTCCGCATTGCAAAAAATGGATTTCGCGACATTAGCCACAAGTCAGGGTGCCCTTAGCAACGCATCAACTAACAGCGAGACGTTATCTCTAACCACTGCAGTATAATAAAGAGTCTTTTCAAAAACATAGTAATTGTGGAAATCGTCGAGATTCGAGTTATCGAAGAATTATTAGAAGTCCAGCGGAAGAGTTAACTTCAGTGGGATATGTTTGAGTGTGAAAAATATTTTGATTTTTACTGTTAGAGCGCATTAAGGAAGCCACTTTGAGAATAAACAATACCATCAAAATTTTCAAGATTTAAACTACAGAATGGTTAATAAAACTCTGACATGATTAAGGAAACACATTTTCCCTAAAAGGTCAAAATAGGATGCGGGCATTGAAAATTATCCAAATTTGCGAAATCTAATCATCATTTGACTGTTGTTATAACACTCTTAATAGCTCTTTATCAAAATCAACTACACAATTAAAATTGCTGAGATTTTCCCTACCTAATGCGATTATCAATTACTTATAAAGAAAAAGCTTTATCCGTCGAAAAATGCTTGAATGTAAAACAGAGCATAGCTTTTCGACTGTTATAGAGAAGGACACAGACCATTTAAGAAGTAAAATATATCGTTAAAATTTACTTGATTTCAGCTATCGAATGACCATTGGAACGTTTTATACGTTTTCACCAAAGGGCCGGAACAGGGTGAAGAGAACGGGAAAACGTCGCTACACCTCCATTTCGTCTTTGCATGCTATGTCTGTGAATACAGAATTCGAACGAAATTATGCAGACTTGAGAAATGGTAATTTGAACTGCGCTAATAATCAAAAAATATCAAGAATTATCGATGAATTAGAAGTGCTTGCAACAATCAGCACGATTTTTGACGAACTAACAACCCTTATTTTCCAATTTTCAGCAAGTATGTTTAATTTTATGCACTTCGTGCAATAATGTATACGGAAATATGGAAGAAATAGAGGATAAATTTGATTGATTTTTAGCTTATTATGAACAAAATAGAAAAGGTTGATAGAGCTTTTAAATATAGTTTTTCCATGAACACTTGGTTTTTTTCTCCAGAAGTTTTGATTATGAATAGAGCAATTGAGTTATTTCTAAGAAGAGTAACCCTATTGAGGTCCGTTCTTTCACATTTGCCCCTATTCTTGGAACACAAACCCATTTGTTGTCGGGAAAACTGGAAATTTTTATGGACACCTACCACGTTACCCTTGGAGCAGGCTACGGTAGCCTCTCTTGCAGCCGTCCGAGGTGCCCGCCGGCCGAAAACGGCGCCGTCCGCAAAGAGATTTGGTTTAATGCCATTCTGAGATGCCGGAAAAGTCGAGCCTGAAGTGAATTGAAATAAAATTTCTAAGAATCTCATTTTCTCTAGGCTTTTAAGACTCAGTCTCATAACCGGCAAAATAATCTGCATCAAATATTATAAAGAACGCGAGTCAATATCAATTCATATTGATACAATTCTCCTCATGTAAGATTGGAAGTGCACTCACATCGGACTCTAAGTACCTTTTGAAGCACAAACAACCACAGGATCAATAATTTCCATCGTTTTAGGCTATACATAATCTCGACTCCTCAGTATTATCTTCATCAGATGGAGCACGATCGTCGTCATCCATTGCACCGTGTAATATATCCACAACTCGTCCCACATTCTACATGCCGCCTCAAATCACACCATTATCACAAGGTTGTGGCACCAGTGATCATGGGAAAATGTTGAGGTATGATTACTCCAATCTCAACCTTTGTTTGGATAATTTGATGTTCATGTCAGAGCAGTCATTCCTGTATGGTTAAAAGCATAGACCTCACCAATACGACTTTATAATTGACTCCCGCTTTCGATTCGCAACTTCAATCATGTCCCTTCATAGAACAGTATTGAAATGCGTAACGTTCTATTCAATTCGGGTCCAACAGTATCCTGAATATGCCGACGTCATGGCGAACGGTGCGGCAAACAACGGATTTTCAAGCGTTGCGATTGAAAACGCAGTCACAAATCAAAGTCAAATTTATCCGAGTAGGTTTCTCCCAATAAATTTCTTTGTCGGAGCGACTATCATGTCGGTATCGTTCTTCATAAAAGCAATGACTATTTCGGGAAACTGAAAATTTGAAATGGCTTCGTAGTTTCGTTTCGAATGTTTTTTTAAAACCACGCTCAAATTTTAATGTGCCTGCTGATTAATTTTTGAGCCATGAACTGGCCCATTATGTGCATTTGTACAGTCCAATACACGTGTATCGGCTTGGCAGCCTCATCAGTTTGGCAGGCCTTTCGTCTTTAACCAATCCTCTTTGGGACAGTGGTAACCCAACCCCCTTCATAGAGAAGGCGCAGACGTGCTGTTTACACCCGCCATTGAGTAAAAGTATCACTGATTGAGCAGTGTTTTACACTCGATTGCTCTTGGCTGGTACCGCCGAAAATAATGCCTTCCGTTTTGAGTGTTTTAAGACCACTCGCAGATTTCGTTGTCCTTGATAATTATTTTGCGTGACGATGCAAGGATGGAACACGTGTATCGCGCCATACAAGTGCCCACAACAAATCACATGAATGGCTCAAAAGTAATTGTCAGGCATATTGATTTTGCAGTATAATTGGACGAATGTTGTCACTCGAGATAATTCCAGTAAGACTAATGAGTCGAATTGTACGTGATATTTCTTTCTCCGAGACAATGCTAGTTTCTCCATGTAGTAATTCGCATATATTTAACTTAAAAAAGCAGAAACTGTTAGAGCTTCATCAGTCACTCTTTTCCTGGCATGTTTACCAGCCAACTATAAGGGCCTCAGCCGTAAGCGAATGCGGTAATTTCGTGAATTTTAATTATCAGTGTAATAATTGGCGCCAGGTACTACCATGTGGCGCACAATACCAGTACGATATGACACCTACGAGCCAGCAGCATATGAGCCATGAGTTGCCTTCCATTGGGATGAGAGTTCAGGTAAGATCATGTTATACGTTCAAATATCATCTTTTAAGAGCTGAGATAACTTTGTAATTTGCCATTTTGTACAGCGACGTTTTTGTTTCCAGATTTAACATTGTATCATCGTTTATCCTTCGTTTAGAATCACTCATGACCCGACGTCGCATACTGCGCTGTGCAATCATTTCCCATTCATTTCGTTTCTTTGAAAACAACATGCTCATAGATCTCGGAATTTGTTAGAGGGGTCAACTGCTGAATCGAGTTTTGCTAGGAATGTCATTGAATGGCTGTCTAATCGACTTCCCACAAAACTTTGAGATAGGCTTGCTAGGGTGTTGTTCACATTACTATATGCAGTTGCTAGTCTTAGTAAACAGGAGGCAATAGGTTGTGTAAAAAATTCGTATCGTTTTGTTTTTCTGATATGATTTTTGCAATGAAATTACACAATTTTGGTATCGCTCAATTGCGCATTTTTTGTGAACAATTTAGTGTACAATTTGCTTATAGTTGCTCAAAGATGGAGCTATTTTTGGAACAATTTCGCTTGCTATTCATGCAGGAATAGCGCGTTGTGGGAAATGCTAGTGAAGCGGGAGCACTATCTCCCCTACGCGTCATTCATGCATGAGTAACAAGCGAATTTGTTCCTAAGACAGCTGTGTCTCAAAGCAACCATAGACAAGCTACCACTTGCTCTTAAGAAAGTGCGCAGTTGAACGATACTAAAATCACGAAGTTTCTTTGCAAAAAGCAGTTCTTTTTAGTTATAAAGGGACAAATGATAAACCGATTGTACTCGCCGGAGAGACTTTTTTAAAGGAATGTTAGTGAATATTCTAAAGCTGAGGTTTTGGCTACAGCCACATGTGGTCGATTTTCGAAAAGGTTTTATAACGCTATAGAATTTCAACTGAAATTATGTCTCAGGCGCGTATAATTCTCGCCGGACAGAGCCTAATCATAAACTACCAGTAATCATTCGATAGCGTAATGTTTGCTGATTCCAACACATGCCTACTTTATGAAAAGACCATTTCTCTGCAATGCAGAAAGGAAAATAACAATGATTCTCATGTGTCAGCCATGTGGTCTTTGGTCAATTGTAGGCCGCTAGGCAGGCAGCAATGAGGGTTCCGCAAAAATCAATAGATTTTTGACAGGTCATATGATGGTGCGAATCTTCGTTATTCAAATAGGAATTGTTGCTCCGCTTTGGAAGAGAATCTCCAAATAAAAGGTATGGCTTTGCTACATAAGAAACTGTAAATACTTATATTTCGCCATGAATACTGATAAATCAGTCATTATTATCATCGCGTTGATGGAATTCAATAGACCAGAATGTTCTGATTGCTTTCAGCAGTTACTTGAGATGTTGAGATTTAACGAGATCATCTCTACACGTTCATATGCTTGATAATTGATCGATAATTGCGCAATCCCCATTGCTGTTCGCCCAGCGGTCGGTGAATTGGCCAAAGACCACCTAGCTTGCGCATGTAAATCAATCACACCTGCTGCGTTGCAGGTAAACGGTTTTCTCAGTATATGGGCACAGCGTTGGAATTATCCAACATTACGCTGGCGAATGATTACTAATAATCTATAAAAAGAGCTGTCTGGCGATAAATGTGCCTGTTTAAAACACAAGGGATATCCTTATACTAAAACGTCAAAGAAGGCTTTTTCGAAAACTGGCCATGTGGGGATACAGCCAGAAATGTAAGCTTTTGAATAATTGCTATCACTCCTATGAAACTTCCTGTCCAGCGAATAAGGTTGGTTTTTCATTTGTCCCCTGCCAAGATTTGTCAGTAGGCCAGATATCATTGCTGCTAGAGGGAGTGTGCATATTAAAGAGTTAGAAAATGAAAAAGCGCGGAAATGTCTCCGAATTTATATTGAAGTTGACATATAGGGATGATTATTCCTGTGACAAGATGAAAGGCTGAGGCGACTTGTTTATAGTGAATTGGTGGCAGACTGCATATTGTCAATGCACTTTAAGAGAACTGATTCTCTATACCGTTTTTTTTTTCGAGTGTTTTTTAGGAGCGCGCTCAAATCTGACTATAAAAATAATTATTATTAGAGCAACATGTCATGTGTTTCGTTAATGGACTCCTGTACAGGCCCATTAAGAGAGCACATGACATGTTTTGTCAAATGATAATTATGAGAATTGATTCTGTTTATTTCGTGATGGAGTCTATACGAATAAACAAATGGCAAGCCATTGAGAGTGCATTTTTTGCTTGACAGGCTGGTTTTGCAAATCAGGTACTTCTCTTTTATCTGAGTCCATTTCTTAACGGTTTGAGGACAGAACCTTTCGCGCTTTTATTCAGACTCTCCGTAATTATTCGATATCAAATCTGGACAATTTTGATACTCTACTGATTTCTGATAAAGCCATTTTAATGTGTTGTGGCAGCGAAAATAATAACAAATTCCATACTCGACTCGGTTTTTACTGGATGAAGCTATTCCCGTGGACTCAGTGACCATTCGACGGACTTAACTCATTGATTTTGATACTGCGCTTGCTTTCGAGAACGGTTTTTTCAGTGCCCCGCATTAACGAAAACTAAACTGAGTTGCACTCTCGGTGCGCAGGATCAGAGTGTATGATGAGTGTGCGGCATTGGCAACAAACAACAGCGAAGCATCTCACATCAACTGCTTTTTGATTCTTTTCATCAGTCATTTGATAGTATAAATTCAGATGATTTCAACACTAAGTTTGCTTTTAAAGGGGTCTTCATGGAGCGCTGGCAAAGGGAAGAGAACGTCACGTTGTGCACTCTAAAACATAGGCTTCCTTTTCTTAAACCTTAGGAGCGGAATTATTTGGCAATAGAAAATGAGAATGGGAAGCCCATTAATATCGGATGGTGAGGCAAAGTTTCTTTTACAAGTACAAAAAGGAGGATGTTTCCGCGAAACGGGGAAAAATCTCTGAATAAGGAAAATATCTGCGATGACACGAGCAAAATGTGAAGCATCATTTTTGCTTTCGCTGTGGCAGCTTAATAAGTGGCCTTTGTATAAACTAAGTGCATTATTAATGCTGCATGAGTGGAGCTATTGAATCACCGTCAAAAGTCTCACAAAACTGCAAAAGTTTTCTTCTCAAAGGGTTGGAAAATAGAGTTACGTAGAGAAATCCTGCCCATATCTACATTTCCTGAGCGGTGCGCAAAGCTCAGAATGAAAATTCATTGTAGAAAGATAAACGATTCCAAGAAAAGTCTCCACCCTATAGAGGTCACATGATTTTTAGGTCTTATAAAATTTCATTGCTACAATTCTGCGTGATCTTCTGTTTACTGTATTGTAGGAGGCTAGTTCTACTGAGATGAAGTTCGACACCGCGGTTTCTTATTTTTTATAGTTTTTTCTCCACCGTTAATATCATTTCAAAGAAATAGTGATTATTAAAATTTTGTGCCAACAGTAACTATATCTTCATATCTTCACGGGCGGTGAATAACAATGCTCTTCTCCTCTCATTGTCCTTATCACTTCTAAGTATAATGCAAAATCCTTGGCAGGACTGAGGTAATCTCCTTCGCTTACTGACTGTGTGAATTTTGTGCTTACTGATCTGTGAACTTCGTGTTTATATTGTATGTGACCACGATATCTCTACATTTGGGTCTGTTGGATACATTTCTAATTTGCATTTGGCGTATATTCGAATTTAAAACGAATTTAGAGATTAGAAAAATTTAATTTTTTATGCTGTAAGCTGACTATGTGCGAAATTCGTCGGCAGCATATATCCTCTGCACTGATCAAGAACTTTTTATAAGAGTATTAAGAGTCATTCGACAGCATCCCATTCATAACGCTTCAGAGAAAGGAAAACACTTGCATTTCACACGCGCATATTTCCTACTTTACAGAGCTCTTTCATTAGACTATTAGTAATCATTCGATACCATAAGATTCGAAGACTCCAACGCTGTTCTGTTCTCTGAAAAGATCGCTCCTCTGCGATGTAGCAGGAAAAGTAAGATTGATTCACACACGCGATTATGTGTGCTTTGGCCAATTCACAGAATGCGGAACTGGGGGGTGGAAGGAGGGCGGCAAAGAAGTCGCTGCCCTTATCAATATATGGCGCCTATGTGGAGCATGAATTTTGGTATTTGATCAGGAACTATTCTCCGATTTGGAAGAGACTACACATTAAGTGTTTGACTCTGATATTAAAAGATTTTCTCTACACGTTCTTGCGCTTTTCGTGCTTCCAGCAAAGTGAAATCTGAATTGTGCGGCCGATGTGAAACATAATTTTTTTTCAAGTTCACAGCGGTATGAAGAGGGCTTTAGAAAAACCGATCTTATGCGGCTCCAGCCAGTAATTAATCTTTTGCATGACTTCTAACACTATTTATGGAAAGCTCTTGTCCTGCGAAAACGACGAGCTTAGTATTATGTGCTACAAAACGAAAAAGTGTCTATTTTGTTACTTTTTGTAGAACAAAATGCCTGTGACAGATGTGACACTTGGCGATCATAAGGAAAGGCACTTCTACGGATCATAGTTTACCATTTAGAAAAACCGACTTCCGAATCAAGATTGTTGCTTGTCATAAGTTGTGCTACGATTTGTAAGCTCTTATCAATGTACTTGTGCCTCAAAATTCTATACGCAGGTTTCTTTCTCAAAGTGACATGGTACATCTCTGGATACACAAGTACTGGTGGAAATAGACGTGTATTGAAGGTCTATGAGGTCACAGTGTTCTCACTTGTACATGTGATTCTGCATAAAAAATTCGAAAAAACCGCATGGTATCGGATTAGGTTGTCATAATTTATTTCAGCGATGTCTTAACCCTTACGTCACCATGGACCCATGGCTCCTGCATCACCGTCTCCCAGCGTGCTGCTCATAACAATGGAATCATCTAACAAACGCGGTTAGCCACCATTGTTAGACGCAACATGTTGAGGTTTAGAGACGTAGAGGCCGTGGATCCCTAGTACCAATACCCGGAAACTAATGCAGAATTGCAACCAGGCTACACACTCCTCAAATGAAAAACCAACGCCTGAGAATTTGAAGCCGTCATTGAACAGCTCATAAAGGCGAGATAAAATAAAGCAACATCAGTAAAAAAAACAGTTGCAATAGACTATATCAATAGAAGAAAAAGCAAGTGATTAGTTATAATTCGGAAAAACAAAAATTGAGGATTTATGAAAACAAAGAAGAGATTGCTGCAGCAGTGCCTAAGTCATTAGAAAAGGCACTTTATCATCACAAAACTAACAATATTTCCATCAAGTGGAAAGAACGATACAACAGTCCCATAGTAGGACAAGCACAACAAAGCATTAATCAAGCACTGATGACAACTGACTGAATTAATGTGATACTTTACCAAATTCTCAACTGATTAGTAAAATACACGTGAACATAGCTGTCTGATTACCCTGGGAAACGTGAACATTTTCAAGCTTAATGGTTCTTCACATGACCTTACCCTAAATTTGCTTTTTTACTACACAGTGCTTCCTGTTATACTTCTTTTACTACCACTATAGCGTAGGTGAGCCATTATTACAATGCGCGGAAGTGTGGGCGTAACGGACAGGAAATCAGGAACAATTGTGAGCTTGTCAAGATGATAGTTACTCACTATGATATCCTATCGAAATTACTCCGATAAAAACTATTCAACACGCATTAAGATCTGTGAAAAAATAATGATTACAGTTACTCTACACATCACAAACAATCGCTGTAGAAAGGCTTAGCGCTCATCAAAATGTGTGAGTTTATGATCAATCTCGCTAGTAAGTTATGGATCATTGTTGTATGTCTGGATATGTCGATGGGGCAACAGTTTTCAAATAAGTTTCCTGGTATGATTTTGGGTCTGAAAAAAGATTCAAAAACCACACTTCAATCGAGATAGCGCTTCATTTGCAGTTCGATGACTGACACTAGCAATCGAAATCAGACGATCTGGGATCGTATCGTTCTACTCGCCTCGTAATAAGCTTTGAGATATTATAGAATGACTCAGCAAAATGTGCAGGCTCTAAGCATTATATAAACAGCTATCCATTTTAGAATAATATCCATCAAAGGAATAAGGAGCACTGCACTGTATGATATCGAGCAGATTGTCGAAAACTGACGGCAATGCGACTAAAAATAGACGGGGCAAGCTAGGTGTGCATTCAGTCATCTAAAAGGATGCTACGAATGGAATCGAATGCATTTCACATTACTCAGGGACTGATAAACACCGAGCGTCAAACCTCCAGCGTGCCATTGTGGCTCAACACGCTAACGCCCGAATGAGTGAACATTCCCCATTCCGAAGAAAAAAATAAGTACATCCTAAATAACGTATCGATTTATTGAAAAATTATTCGCTGGGACCACTTTGGTAAAAGGCAAAGGATAAAGTTTTCAGCGATGATCATTCAATGAGGGATGTGTGATACATTCGACTTCATTTGGAGCATGGTTTGAACTGAATGAATGCATATCTGTCCTTTACGACACGCTCTGGTCCAGCAATATATCAAGTTACGGCAGTATTCTAATAGCACGTTTGAAACTAATTCATCGCTCCCAAAGAATAGAAGAATTGATGAGCTTTGTGCACTGGATCGAACCATCGATCATTGATTGGTCGACCATGTCATGTGTGTGCCACAGAGTGCAACAACACCTTAACAACACAGTTTCGTGTTCTGCAAAAGGTAAAGAAAGTCAAGTATCTAACATAATAGGTCTATGCATCTAATCCATAAATAAAGAGATACCTTGTGACTTTAAAACCGGGAAAGGGAAACAATGCATTCGGAATCGCGCTTCTCTCACCAGATCTATAAGGTGCCACTGAGAAAGAAACAATGCACCTGTCATACAGCTACGAGATTGCAATCCTGCCATCTATTTTCAAAGAAAGTTTCTGCCAACTATGTTTCAGTTTGCCGCGTTATTACTTGCCATAAACAGCAGCTCCCTAGTCTGACAGCGGTCGTTCTGGTCCACTCAATATTCCGAGGATCCCAGACAGAGTATCACATAAAATTGAATTTTTTTAAAAGAGTCGTTATGCATACTGAACAAAATAGAGTGTAGAAGGGACAAAAGATTGCAGATCTTGATGCTTCAACGCAGACATTGTCAGCCTTAGTAAATCAGAAAAGCTATTCTCATATGAACTTTATATGAGTTTTCGTACACCTTAGAGATATGAGTGGAATAGCTGAGCCGTGGCACTGTCTCAAGCTGCGCGCGCATTATTGACCAGCTTTCCCAACACAGCACCATTCAGGATTCATTAGCTAACCAGGATTATAAGATATGGAAAGAAAGAAATGCGGAGCGAACTTACTGAAATCAACTAAAAATGCTCCGTATCCACGTCTATGGTAGCATGGAAAGACGCAGATGCAGGAGAGATTATACGAGGTGAAATGCTTTGCTGAAGTAAAAATGCAATGATTACCATCTTTGACATACAAGCTAAATGCGTCAAAAAGTTATTCACCCCACTGAAGTATCCTACCGGTCGATAGTCACCACCGCGAAATGTGGTCAGGACGTAGAATACGAACCATCCAACCTCGCGGAAAAGCACCTTGAACAAATTGCTATTGTCGAACTTTATCTGGCAATAATTCTAGTTTACCAACCTTACTATCTATCCATAGCATTTCTAGTTGGCACAGTTTTCTAGAGTACTGCAAAAAGAAGTATATCCATATCAAATTCAATCGTTAGAACTGATTTTGAAAAAGGCGGTCTGCATTTGTTCGATTAGAAAGAGCAGCGATACAACGATCATTGAAGAATATAAAGTGGTACACGAAGATCTGACCTCAGACAGTAGTTGAACTCGTGTTTCACTGAAAAAGAGGCGTCTACTATCTCTACACTACAGAGCCACCGCTTTGCTACCATCCTTTTCAATATATACAATCGTAGCTGTCCAAATCAACCGTTTTCGTTGTACAAGCACATATCGATATTGAAGTCAAGGTGGCACCATTTGAATTAAATAATCTATTTTAATTAAATCTTTTTAATGTTTTTGCTGACAGTGGTTCGGTCATTCAGAAGATTTTTACTATACTTCACATCTATTTAAACTCTTGGGTGTTCGGTGCTGTCAATTGCAATTGTATATATCGGAGAATGAGTGTTAGCGAAGCCGTGGCCTCGGTGGTGTAAGGGTAGCATCGCCTTCGGTATAAATGAAAAGCGGGTTCAACTCCTGCAGTTTCACTTTCTTCATATCACTCTATTCATATTCGATCATTATAACATCATGTTAATGCTAAAATAACAGTAAGATAATCAAATAGATTGCAGGGTAATTGAAAAGGAAACATACTTTTTCTTTTCTCCATCCACTTCAAAAGACAAAGATATTGTTTTGCCTATTAGAATACACCTTCTTTCCAGATGGAGCAGAACTACACGGGCATTTCTTTCATAAATACAAGATAACATCATTCTATATGTCAAAGTAAAATGAGAAACATATTTCGAATTTTTATTTTACTTTCTAATTTCTACTTTGACAGCAGAGTACGATGTAGACTTTAGGAGCAACAGTGGCAAGATATGGTGGACTTCAACCACCACTGTGGCTCTTTGAAAATAAACCCACAAAAACGGCTGAGAAAAGGCAGAGCGAAGAATTATTGGTGTCAGCCCCAGCGAGAGCTGTACCGAAAAGGCATAGTAGTGGCTAGAGTTCGTGGCATCAAAAACATCAAGTTTCAAGTTTCCGCTCGCAACTCAGAGCTATTGTGGTCACGACTCAAGTCGACACGTGTTAGAAAAAAGTAGTATCTCCTCAGGCTGTACAAATAACATCGAAATTTTCTATATTTGGAAGGCTATAAAAAGTTTGAGAATTATTCATGCTGAAATGTTTATTATATTCTAAACTTAAAGAGCATTCGTAGGAGCTAAACTGGTGCATAAAGCGGATTTATTGCAATATCGCAAGATAACCAAGTATTTAGGGAAAAAGCGACTCTGCGAATGAATTTTCTAGTGGAATCATAGATTCGTAGAAAATTTGGGATTGAATGAAATAACAATGAAATAATAACCATGTGAGTCATATGCTGTGCCTCATTGCCGGTGTAGTTGAAGCATCCACCACAAAACGAAAAGTGTTTTCATTCTACTGAGGGGGAGGCGGGTATTTTCCTATAAAAGCACGCTATTAGTAAAGCATAATTAGATTGGAAATAACGACACTGCTTAGAAAAATCGCAGGCTTTATTATATATTGAAATATTGCAAAAGGAAGAGATAATATATTCACAGATACAGAACAAGTTGTGATTTGAGTACGACGGCAATTACATCGCCACAGTGAAACTCATGAAAGATCCGAGCAATGCAGTGATCTAAAGAAAAGGAGCAAATCATTCCACCTACCTGAGGAATTTAATCCTCGTCGCCGAATTTAACCCACTCTATTTTAGTGATTTCTGTACGGCTATTTTGCATTGTCCCCTGAAAATGACCTCAGTTACAAAACACACACTTCTAACAAGTTTATAACATAATAATTGAACAATACTGGTGCACAGCATGCCAGTTTTTTTCAATTCTTATTTACTGTGAGAATCCTGAGTTTTTGATATGATCAGTTTGACACAATAGAAATTGTTTGAAATTTACAGATTGTTTGAGTACCCACTGACGAAAAAATTCAATTAAGAATGCCAGAATCGACGCGGTGAGTGGTTGATCCTCCACGCGTTTGAGCGAAAGAAGCGCGAAGTATGATATGCAATTACTTTGGATATCACCTTAATTCCAGTGACAAATTGATTCATAAGTGCCTGTCTTGAGGAAAAGAGGTGAAGAATGAAAGCGCTACTGGAAAAATTGATTTTTTAGGGTTTCAAAGGCACTTAAACTACTTTGTCACTGAAAGACAGATGTAAAAAAGCAGTTCCAGAGGTGAAGAAAACCGCTTTTTCTAAAAATTTGCTTAGGCACTGTCGATGGTGTATAGTGAATTTTCTACGAACAGCTCCTATTCTCTATACTGTTGTGCGCTCATTTCTTCTAACTCAATTAAATTCCTTAGAACTTCAGCTCAAGCGTTCAAATTTAGTTATATTGTAGGATATTCTTAGATGCGGTAATATCGCTACAAGGTAAGCATGCTATAAGCTTGCTGCAACTTATTGAAGCGCCGGTTTCGCAACCTTTCATGTTTCTTGCCATCGGCTGTTTCCTAATGATCCGTTGTGCTCACACTTGTTTTCAAACTGGCCGCTTGCATATTCCCTAGGACAGACCTTTGTCATCGGTCCGTTTATAGGTGAGTCAAAGGTTAAGAGAGATGTGTGTTCGAGTGTTCATATCTGCAATGGTCCGCTGCATTCGCGTAAGCCAATTTTTTGCCTTCCAGTATTCTAGTTAACCGCGCAACTTCGTATCTACTCGCTCAACTATATATCGCCAAGATCCTTATATTGTATTGGCATTATTGAAATAAACAAACACAGCTCAAGCTTGAGTTGTTCTTCGTAAAAGTTCACATAGCAAACCCGTGCAGAATCGGGCATTCTGTTTCGACTTGGTAACTTGCTGTTCTAAATCTTTACTCGAAGGTCTCTACTGAACAGCCAGTACATTATGTGCTGCATCAGATTCACTGAGCAGAAAACACGTCAAGTGCTCCATCAGAATCTCACCTAGCAGCACCACGACAGAGATTTTCTCATTGGGGATTATACTAATTGCCATTGAAATAAATGCGTCCATCAACATGGACTCAGTACTAAGAATAACTCAAAATGTTAGCGAAGTATGACAAGGGACCTAGGTTGGTTACTCTTACGTGAACATGGGAAATACATTGAGTGTGTAGAGGCATGTGGGAGATGAACTCTAATTTATGATACTTTCCAAAGACTCCCAAAATCAAGAAACGCCTTAGCGGCATAGTCGAGATAAATCCAATATTTAGTTGAGCGGTTCCTTGTGATTATTGAGAAATATATGAAAAGCCTGCCTCATTTGGTGGAGAGGATGGTTTCATAGGAGTGTTTAGCAATCATTCGAAAGCTGAGACTTCAGGCTCTCCCGCAGGTCACTGGTTATAGAAAAAGCTTTTCTTGACGTTGCTTAAAGGAGGAGATTTCTTGCATAAAAGACAGGACATTGTCCTCGCCGGGACAGAATTCTTTCTTTAAAGTAATGTTGATCATTCCATAGCATAATTGTTTCTGATGTTAATGATGTGCTTATATCCTGGAAAGTCATTTCTCCGAAACGCAGTAGGTAAAATAAGTTGGGTTGCCAAGCGCAAGAAGGTGGCCGTTGGGCACTCGCGACCTGTTGGCTGAGGCGTCCACGTGAATAGCTGTTGACGCGATGATCGACTAATTTACTAACATGAAGGTGCACTGTCGATGCGTATGAGCTGTCGAGGAGATCTTTGGTATCACAGTCATTCGTTCGATTTGGAGATTACACTTCACATGTGTAACGCGCAACGCGATAGATCGCTTGGAATGCACGATAGATGGAGAGTTAGATCGAGCCTCCTGGTTTCCATTGTAATTCAATCTTTAATTCTGATTAGGTGATGATGCCTTTGAGTCACTGTTGGAAGCGATTGGAAAGTTCAGGCTTCCTAAGCTCGGACAAAGAAACCACAATGGAGATCTATTTACACAAGTGGTTGATTCTTGATTTCATGGCAAAATAAAAGTATTTGGAGTTTTTTTTATTATTATTTGAGCCAACTTGTCGTGTGGCCTAGTAAGGGCTCTTGTACAGCCCGAAACACGTGTTTCGTCCATACAGACTCGTCAGTCGGGCAGGAAAATGTCGTCACTTTCGATATTTTTTGTAGTCAGTTCTCTCGGGGAGCTCTGCTTTTTTTGCAGAGAGTCATCGAATACGAACGTTTTACACTCTATGTCAAGCAAAATTTTCACCTAAACGCAGAGTGTTTCGCACTCGATTGCTCGTAAAAAAACAAAGGATTAGTATTTGATCTTTTGTGGCAGAGTCATACGTTTCACATAGTGCTTCCTGAAGCCAAAATTTTTTCGATAATGTGAACGCGTAGAGAGGTCTTTCGCCAGCGACGTTTTTACGTCAGCAGTCACGTGACCACTACACCCACCGCGACGTGAATGACCCCCCAATCGCCCTCGCCCTCACTTCAAATTTAAGTTATTTTACCTGCAGGCTTACAGAGAAACGCTCTTTTTAGGATATAAGCGTAGTAATGGCATCAAAAAGCACCACGACATCTTATAATTATTAAAAATCCAAAGAAAGAGATCCATCTGGTGAGAAATATGCTCTAGTTTTGCGTGAAGATCAAAGCGTTACAAAAGGGTTTTGGAAGAAAAACATCGGCATTGAGCGGTAGCCTGAAGTCTCAGCTTTTTAATGATTACCGAAACTCCTATATGTGCTCCTCTCCAGTAAATGAGATCGTGTTAACGTCGTTTCCATTATAATCAGAAAGAACGACGTAAGCCAATAGATCTATCAAAGCAATGAGCTACTATGTATTTTCTTGTTATCGTATGTGCATTTTTGAAGAAGAATTGCCCGTTCGTCGGACAATGAAGTACAGTATTTTTAGTGATCATTCGAAGCTTAAAGTTTCGGAAAAATTAGAAATTGCTTTTTTGAGAAAACCTTTTTCTCCCAGCTTGATAGCAAGAAAAATAAAACTATGTTTTTTAGGCGTTGCGTTTTATCTCACTTGTAATTCGCGGGACAGGGATTCCTTGTATTGTCAAAAGCTGTATATGCTTCAACGATTCCAACGCTGTGCTCGCCTGCTAGGAATATCGTCTTACTACACTGTAGAAATTAAAGAAAGATTGAGTACCAAAGACGCCGCTTTATAGTTTGTCGTTATAATGTGTGAGTTCGTTGTAGATCGATAATTTGAGCGATCGATCGTATAGTCCGATTCGTGTACTTTGAGTAAATTTCGTTATTTTCATGATATTTTTCTTCTGCAAAAATTTTGAACAAAATGTATGATTCCCATACTTTATGATTTTTTTTCCTAATGTTTATATGAAATAGAATAATCTTCATCATCAAATGTCACTCACCGATCTATGCAGCTGATGAATGCGAATGAGTCAGATCCAAAGCGTCTTGTTTTTTATTGGAGAAAGATATTCTCAATAATAAGTCTTACCATGAATCCGACCGATGCAGCTGATGAACACGGGTTATAAGCGATTTATTACCAGTAGAGAATAAGTCCTATTAAGACAAGACTATGTCATAAGAGGGCAAGAAGTTCTTAATGGCATGTTTGAACTCTCAATATTGCATAAATGTTTCGTAATTTCGCAGCCATTTTATGCATCATTTTCGTCACCTCCTGCATGCTTATCGTCATTAGTGACTGAAGAAATAGGACGAAGCGCATCTGA
Source organism: Parelaphostrongylus tenuis (assembly GCA_019055375.1). Classification (NCBI taxonomy): domain Eukaryota; kingdom Metazoa; phylum Nematoda; class Chromadorea; order Rhabditida; family Metastrongylidae; genus Parelaphostrongylus; species Parelaphostrongylus tenuis. The sequence continues at coordinate 2,882 of JAHQIW010004792.1, read as the reverse complement.
ACACCTGAGAATAACCTGAACTTCGAATCAGACCTGTCTTGCGACGGTAGCGCAAATTCTTATTACCGAGAAAGCACCGAGATTACAAGTCTCTCTCAACTACTGTAACGGTGATGCATCGCTTCTCTCAGCAAATTTATGCTGACATGCGCCGCATACAAGTTTTTGACTTCTTAAATGACTGGGATCGTGAAGTTGGAATGCTGCGAATGACCGTGTCGCTCCAAAAATTCATCATCCAAACATCGCATTTTATTCGTAGACGTTCCGCTTTCTTCCTCATCAGTCACATCATAGGAAGGTTGCACGGTCTGCAATATAAATCATGACTGTTGATTCCAAGCTGCTGCACCTGAAACTTGCACACACTACTCATTTCGTGACAAAAATTTTGCTCTTAATATCCTTCATAACTTAATCAAAACTATCTTGATGAAAGTAGATACACAGCTATCTTGATGGGCTTAAGTCAAGTAGTCCAGTTAGTGGCAAGTTACCAGCAGTTGCCAAAATTCATGATAACTTCAAATACATTCAGCTTTATCTCCTTTCAAAGAACTGTTTTAGAAAAGAAGCTAATTTTAAGATGTGCTTTAATATTTAAAGGCATCAAAATCACGGAAAATGAAAAAAAACGGCAAAAAAGTTGGATCACTGTGATGTGGACTACAGCTTCATTTCAGTTGGATTCATTTGATGTCGATTATGTCTAGTAAATCACTCACCTTGACGAGCGATTGTTTGTAGCAGTGACAAAGTGGACTCGCTAAGGGAACATTAAAAAGGATCCTTGGTTGTTAGTGGCTTATACGTCAGTCTCGGGAAGGGCAGTCGTGGATTTTAAACATAACGTCCCCTCTTTACCTTCTTCCTTTCGATTTTGCTTGTGCCTCAGCATGTGGTTGCAATTAAATACAAGCTGTCATCCATAAAAAATGCACTCGATGCTCGAGATTTCTGTAAGGGCCTTTGTTTAGAATTACGGTGGACACATACTTGAGTATTCGAGGACCTGCATATTTTCAACAACTGAAAAAATTTGGTCGCATAAATAATTCTCAGCTTGAGATCATTATTTTAGTGGATGACTTATATTCGCATAAATCAAGAAAAACTTGTGGACAAAGGGAGGAAAGACTAGCAAACAGATTATCCAGTATCCACTGATTTGTTTATAAGTGTTTAGCTCAGGAGTCGAACTGCGAGGTGAGTCCATTGACGCTAGTTTCGCGTAGTTCATAGCATTTGAGCGCATCCAAACAAGCAAAAGTAGCGCAAATTCTTACTGTTTATTAATGGCTTAAAACAAGATTAGTGTGGACACAAATATGCCTCCTCATCAATTGGAATACGACTGCCTTCTAAAGACAGCAGCAATAGCGGATACGGAATAATCAGCTTTGGAGGTCAGTTCACTCAAAAAAAAGTCCCTTTTTATAGTGTTGATGTACGTTTCGCCTTTTCGGCCTCATCAGCACCATGGAACCTTTCGGCTCAGTCAGTCTTTGTAAGGATATACCCCGTACTTTTATAGGAATCGGCTTCGGGCCATTTAAAAAGTAACTTTTGAACAATTTGGCATCGAATCCTTTATGCGTCAAGGATATAACTCTTTATGAAAACTGGCTAAATCGAAAGGCATTACATTGTTGATGAGGCTGAAAGTTTAAAACGTTTATCTAGCACTACATAAGTGCCTTAAAAGCACATACAAGGTTTCATATTTGTTCTCAGACCATACGATGTTTAAAGCGAGGCCCACAAGAACAGCCGAAAAGAAGGTATCATAATATACATTTGGACACTCAGATGGTTGGTTTCTCAATAGTTGTGCGGACCCAGCACATATTACAAATGGTATATGGGGCTAGTCACGCATATGATATTTCTTGGGTTTGCTGACGTAACCTTGCAAGTTTTTTTTTCAGGTCTTCACGATGTCGCTTAGATGAAATGGATTTCAGCGATAGAATCTCGGCCGGGCTTCCGCTTACAGATGATGTAAAAGCCGAAAAACCACAACATATGTCCAGATTAGAGCGCATGTGGCGTAGCGGTTAGAGGCGCTTTGCGTCGCACATGAGGTCAATGTTCGATCTCGCGCTCATGGCTCGCCAAGCCATCCATCCCTCCGAGCTGGGCAATTGAAACCAGACTAATCCTAGATTTGTCTCGGAGGATACATAGCACCAACTCGGCTCAGCGGGAGGGCCAATACGAGTTATTATGAAGGCCAAAATATGCTTCAATCACCTCAAACGGAGCTTAAATCTGAAGAAGAACGCATGGCGCATCCCTCAGGGAATTGACTAACGCCAAAAGCTTTATCCTTTGTCTTTTTTATTTCCTGATTTAGCTATATATTCACTTATTGCTTATCTTTTCAAAGGATAACTATCATGAGCTTGCGCAACATGTGTAGTCGAGCTCTGCTGAATAGGAAAAACCTTGTTTGAAAACTTACTGTTTATGCCAGATAATCACTTTTTGAGCTATGCATATTGTTTGATCAAGTGATTTATTCCAGAAAGATTCATCTGCTTACCTATCGAATACTCGAGGGGGTGAAATTTTGCTTTTGTCCCTTCGTGGTTACCACTTTGATATTACTGTGCTTTCCCGTGTGGCTCGATGCCCACTAACACTCGTGTTCGTTTACGCGGTTGTGTTGAAGGACTGCTTCTTTTCTCGTAATAGCACTAGATCGCGCTTACTCCCCATATTCGCTACGATATAGCGGGGCGCCCCTACGTCTCTAATGTCTTGCCTGTAATCGGTGGACTATAGGATGGGCGACGCGCGCCGCTAGCCGCGCGGGCGAGCCGTATCGCCTAGCTGCTCTTTGCCCCGATGTCTCTCGTCTCTCTTGAGGGGGGGGGGGA
>JAHQIW010004790.1:0-178632 GCA_019055375.1 Parelaphostrongylus tenuis | reverse complement strand
GTAGATTCGTCCTATCTGTTAGAGCTTTGCTGAGAAAAGTGGCCGTTTTCCAACATCGACGCGCAGTCCTATAAAAGTTGTCTTTAGTTGGCTATGATCACAAAACTGAGGCATATGACACGAGTCTGTTAGCTCCGCTCCTCGTTGTTTTAGTTGTTAAACTTCCTTGACTTACTAGTTTGCTTTCAATTTGTTCACCTGACAAATTCTGGACTCAATGGGCTCGTCAAATTTTCTTTCTACGATTTCTGTTGTTTAGTCACAGGTACACTATTGAAGTTAATGTGTCATGACCCCCGCGATGAAAGCAAAAATCCAAAATAAACACAGTGCAACATTTAATTAGATATTTATCCAAATCTTTTCGTGTCCACTGCAGTCGAACTGTATTTAGGCGTGCAGAGATTCTCACGAAATGTCTGGGAATCATGGGTTTTGGAAAAAGCGGTTTTCAAATGGTTGCAAGTTAAAGGTGTTTTATGAGCTACTATGTGTAAACGAAGAGTATTTGAAAGCGTGCGAAAGAAAGCGTGGCCGAGTGGTTGTGATGCTCTTCGCGAATCGGCTCAAGGCCGATCCCCATCCTCACACCACACCACACCACATCACCAAAAGTCAACAGCGAAAGCCTTATGGAACGCCACAGTCAAGCCATCCTCGAGATTGCAGGGAGACGCGATCAACCAATATTCTACGACGCTCAGGAAAAAGACGAGAAAAGAATGAAATGTAAGAACTACTGGGATTCTCACGTGAAATTGAACCTGACGTTTAAAATTTAATGAATGAGTTCAAGGCTTAGCTTGCTTAGAATTTTTTGAGTTTACTGGTCTTACACATCTAAGAAAGGTGTTAAAGTTTAATCAGTATATGACAAAGAGAAAGTAATAAACTGGCCATATAACCTTCTAGCACCTACGCTCTCAATCTAATAAATTTCTGATTTAATGAGCAAATTTGAGGCGTAACTTGTTAGAGAACTTGTTTGCAGATAGGTCTCACGTTTCAGAGAGATGTTCTAGATGTTGAATAGTTATCAAAAAGAGCAGCTATTAAAGTGTCGAAAAATAAACTCAATTGTAATCATAACTTTCATATTACCTAAAACTTTAAAATTGCTAATGCAGCATCTGGGTCTTAGCAATCAATGTCTGTCAAAATCAGTGGCTATCTTTGCAACTGATAGCGTTTTCTTAGTTCATAGCTTCAGCTGGACCTTTCATCAAGAGGTCGAGTTCGTCATTCTGCCTGGACACTCAACGTAAAGAGATGACGGGTCAAAGCTCGATGGGCTGCCAGTAGTCATAGTACTATCTTCCAGCGGAAGAATAGAAGTAGAGACAAGATGCCAAAACTTCGTAACCTCTCGTCATCGTCTGGCTGGATTACTGCACTGGACAGCGTGATGAGCGTAATGAATGAGTGAAGAATTCACAATCGTCAACTCTAATCATTATATGGCCGAAGTAAGTGAAAATCGTTCATGATATGTTCTGATAACTCGTAGAGGCGATAGGGGTTCCGGCTTTGCGTTTTGTTGGTTGGGGGCACATTGGTCTTTTGCATTTTACAAAAACCTCTGCAGAGGTTTGTCTTGGTGACGTACCATCTTCACTTAACAACAGAGTCTTACGGAATTTCAAACGACATGCTGTAAATACTAACAGGCCCACTATGGATTTCAAGCCCACGAGTAAGATTCTTTAAACGATTAAGAAAGCGCTCTTTCCATTTGTAACGTGCAATGAGGACGTCGACGTGCGAAATGTGTAGCCGGCAAGCTATTCTGTGGCAACTATGGGCCTTGCCAGTGTGGCTGTTGTTCGCTTTAGATCACTCCTGCCCACTGCCGAGATTCAACTTCTTGCCGGTTCGAAAGAAGCTTTCGAGCCTTCCAAAAATTGGCCAGGAGGTACCTGGGGCCCCCTTGCCGCCACTGCGAAGAACGGATGGTGAGGGCCACCAGGGGCTCACCGATCATCCCGGCGCACTACTGCAGTGCTGCAATAGTGACTGAGACTTTCCGTACCATTCCTGGATGGCTAACCTCACACAGGCGGTTCGCCAGCACCCACACCTATTGCCGGCAGGGCACTAGTGTCGGCAGCGTATTTTGCGCGAGTTTGATCAAGAGAGTAAACACAGGCAAAAGGATACACTGCGCTGTGAGAGGGATAAAATTTCTTTTACGTCTCTGGAACAAAACAACTCATACGATATTCATGTCGTTATAGCAGAATTTTTGTTGTGAATTATGACATCAGAATTCCAGATTTTCTGTGAAGTTCTACCAATGAAACAGATATCTACAGTGCTACGGTGAGGTTACATTGACACTGAATTTCGAGAAAGAAGTCGAATGGTGTCGATTCTGAAATCGTCATTTGCCACTATTTGTTCTTAAGCTTATGCTACATTCACTTTTCGTTTGTGCCATTCCGCTGCCTTATTGTTGCATAATACTTCGGAATTCTAGTATTTTTACTGCTTTTTTCGCAATGTTATGATGTTACTTATATACCTAAGAGAACTGAGTGGTGAGCAAAGACATGGCCTCAGGCGGGAATCGAACCGGCGTTTCATCTTATCCGCGGACGCGTGCTCTACCACTACACCACCGAGGCACATTTATTTCTTACTATCGATTATTCTAGAAATTGACAGTCACCTTCAGTCATAAAGAGCGGTAGTACTTAACATATGAAGGAGCATTTCAAGTAGTTTTCCTTGTCACTAATTACTTATTTTGAGCGAATGTCAATCGTTCGTTTATCGCGATTAACGCGCTCTAATCCATTACTAGTTGATTTTTTTCTGGCGCTATTTTGTAACATTTTTAAAATCCTCGATCCCTAAAGGTTGACGCCACATTCATTCCCTCTTGTTTTCATGAAACTACTGGTCATAGCACGGACCTGTTCCTTCCCTAATCTCTCAGCCTGCTAACTCCAGTTATGGCCCTTTTTTTGAATTTATAGTGTTATTATAGATGTGTTTGTTTAATTATTTATTTCCGTTAATTGCACGACAAGAGAGTATGTGGCGCAGTGGCTAGGGATGCTGTGCGTCACACACAAGATCAATGATTCAATCTCGCTTTCGTAGGTCACCAAGCCGTCCATCCTTCAGGATCGGTAAATTGGTACCGAACTAGTCGCAGAGTTGTTGGGAGGATAAATAGCATAGACTCGATGCAGCCGTAGGCCACCGCGAGTCATTGTAAAGGCCAGATATGCATGCATTCGATCACCCAAATGAGGTTAAATATTGAAGACAAAGACATGGTACATCTCACAGGGATTGATTAACGCCGAGAGCTTTATCCAGTTCTCCTTGACTGAGAGGGAACAAATGAAAACGGATCTCATTTGCTGGAGAGGAACATTTCATGAGAGTGTCAGTAACCATTCGAAAGCTGAAACTCATAGCCACAGCCTTACGTCGCCGATATTCAAAAAAGACTTTTTGACGCTGCTTCAGGAAGAGATTTCTTGGCTTCAGACACGCATATTTCACGCCGAACGGAGCTCGGTCTTTGGACTATAGGTGATCTTTCGGTAGTATAATTGAATTTGATTCCAATCTTGTGCTTGTATCTTGGAAAGACCGTTTCTCTGAAACGCAGCAGGTAAAATAAGTTGAATCCCCATGTGCGATCAGTGACCTTTTTTGGCCAGTTCACGTGCGTGTGTGTGAGGCGACCAAAGGAACTGTTGACGCGATACTTCTCTACACGTTCATACGCCGGAAAAGTCGATGGTCATCGCGTCATCGAACGCGGCAGCCCTAGACAGGCGCACATGAATTGGTCAAAGACCCACTTGATCGCAATGACATTTCCACTTATTTCACCTGCTGCGTTTCAGAGAAACAGTCGTATCAAGGTATAAACTTAGCCTTGGAATCAGCAACGATTACTCTATCGATTGGTCATTGATCGTACAAAGAAAGAGCTCGGTCCGGCAAGAAATATGCATGTCTGAGACATAATTTTGCGTGGGGATCACAGCGTTGTAAAAGGGTGTTTTGAGAAACCTCCCATGAAAAGCTCCTCTCCAGCTAATAAGATTGGTTTATCATTTGTCGCCTCCTAATCGTAAGGAATTCTTTATCCACATTAGAGCTTTATTAGCACGACACGTGATCGCATACATTTATTCATACAATTTATTATTCCACCACAATATTTTCGACCCAGAACTTGAGCAGCTGTAGAATTTTTACCTTCGACAAGTCGCTTTTACGACCGGGACACCTAAACATTTTTTTTTTTTTTGAAGATTTATGTAATGAGTAATTAGCAAACGTTACACCACATTGTTAAGGATACAAGACATTGATGCAAGCTTGTAAACTTTCAGATTAGAAGAACAAAACTCCAAAACCCTCAATAAAATGTCATAAATGTGGCTATAGGAGCACCATGGCCGAGTGGTTGTGGTTGCTTGTCGCTGTGCGGGTGGGACAGATCACACTGAAGAAGTTCAGGATCATTGTACTTCAGAGCAATTCTCTCGATGAGCCCATTGGTGTCTCACGACGGCAAATCCGCAGAGCTTATTGTTGACACTTAATCCCCATTCACCTGACCACCAAATCAAGGAGAATGTGTGGATCTGCATGCCGTTATCTCACTTCCATAATGTCCAGTAGGCTATTATTTCAGCCAAATCTTTGACGCTGTGATAGCAAAACGCTCGCTCTAAGTAGCGCAATTGGTTAGCACGCGCCCCCGGAAACGAGACACGCGTGTTCGATTCCCGCCGGAGGTCTGAAGTCTTTCATAACATTCTATATTACTGAATATATTATTGTGACATTACACTACCTCTATAACAGCGATCAAGTAAGAATAGAACCTTACTTTATATTTTTCTACAATTTTTGACGAAAACCTTAAGCTTTAGGCTTCTCGAGGAAAATCTTCTGATCTGAAAAGGACAGGAAAGGCGATTTGATTGATGGAACTTCTAAAGCTTCGTTCTGTCATCTAAAATAATTCATTAAATCTATGACCCGCCGCGGGCTCCTCTGCCATGACAGCTCGAACAGTAGTGGGAGCGCTGGTGGGTCCGGACACGAATCGACTTCGGCCCCGGTCATTGGTCTTCGATTTTGAATCGACGAAGGTCTCTACGGTTACTTACTCAAATCGCAGTCGAGTAAAGTGCTCTACTTGCCTGCTATCCTTTAGGTTCTGATTAGCTCGTATATTTGGATTTTCTCACATTTTTCTCGTGTTTATTTGCTTGTTTACCGTTTTGTTGTTGTTTATTTCTTACGTTGTTTACTATAAACTTGCTCTGTTACTCGGCTACATTAATTTTGCCATCGTTTTTTAGAGTTTTCTTGAACATAGCATTGTTTTTTTACCGCTGATTTTGTTTCGTCTTGTGCCGGAGGGATTCCGATCGTGATTTTTCCAAACCCTTTGTGGACGAAGTGGGTGGGCTCTTTGATCCGCCAAAATTTCGGGGGTCGTTTTCCGCTGAAGAAAGCGTTTTATCTAGAATTTGAGCTGTCATTCGAAAGCTTAAATCTGGTTGCTTCAAATGCTGTGATTGCTTTCTGGAGAGGCCTTCTTGGTAGGCCGAAGCATCGAAAATTAACTTCCATTTCACCCTCGATTTACCTCGTTTTCTTGCTTAAGGTGTGTAGAACGCTTTTTTATCAAATTCTGCCAGTACTTATTCAATAAAGCAAATTTGGCCAATGTGAAACTGAATTTGGTTCTTAATAAAGTCTTTACATTACGTTTTAGGAGCGGAAATAAAATTGTGTCTCAGATTCGGGTTTATCTTCGCACTTAATTTTTCTATATGCACATCAAGTATGCGAGCGTATAGAGAAAATTATAAAGTGTCAGAATATCGCGAAAAAACCTGGAATATTTCCCGGAACGAATAAAGAAATTCTTGTTAAATAGCGAAAATCGCGCGTCGCTTGCGAAAATCGATCAACTGCCTTCCGCGAAGAGTTGAAACGTTCTTTCCGATGCATACCTTTTTGCTTTGTGTTTGCCTATTTATACAGATATTCCTAATTCATGATTTTGTTCGATTTATGTGTCCATTTCTTGTTGTATTTATTTGGATAATCAATGTCTTCAGATGGCTCCCAGTACTCGTGATACCTCGGAACGAGAAGCGACTTATGGATTTGTTTACGGAGTATCTGGGCCTGGTAAGAGTAATTCTATTATATTCCTTTTTTAATTGGTTAAAAAACCCATTTATCCAAAACTGATAAGTGATAGGCAAAATACCGAACATCGGACGAGATTTGAACTCGTGTAACGTTCTTTCCCGAGGCTCATAGTAACCACTGCGCTGCCGAGGCTCCTGTTCTGCTATCATTCCCGAAGTTTGCATACTACTCAACATTCTTGGACATATAGTTTCAACATAATATTACTGCTTTGAGAAGAAATCTTGTAGGTTACGTGGCCCGTCATCATCTTCTCAGTAGGTCATATGGCCTTTTTTAATTGTCAGCAGATAGTATGGCCCCTTTTTCAGATGCCAGTAGATCGTTTGGCCCATTTTTAGCTATCAGTAGATTGTAAGACCCATTTTTTGTTGCCGATAGGTCATATTGCCCAATTGCAGTTGTCTATAAAACAAATGACCCACCTTAGTCGGCAGCATATCACATGGCCCATTTTTAGTTTTCAGTAGATTGTGTGGCCCATTCTAGCTGTCAGTAGGTCATATCGCCAGTCTTTGACCTTATATAGATCATATGGCTGATTTATGGCTAGTTAGTAGGCTATATGGCCCGCTTAAGAGCGTATGTGGCGCAATCGTTAGCGTTGCTTTTTGTCGCACACGATGTCAACGGTTCGATCTCGCGCTCATGGCTCACCAAGCCACTCATCTCCCTGGGTTTGGTGGCTTGGTTTAACACTGGTATGACTTGTACGGGAGGATAACAGCACTGACTCGATACAGCGTTAGTCTGCCGCGAGTGATTGTATAGGGCAGATATGAATTCAATCACTTCAGGCGAAGTTACCAATTGAAGACGAATGCCTAGCGTATCCTTCAAGGATTGATTCACTTCGAGGGCTCTATCCTTTTTTCCGTCATAGCCCACTTTACTTCTCGTTAGGTCGTGCAACCTGTTCTTACTAGTCAGCAGATCACGTGGCACATTTTTATTTCTCAGCAGATAATATGGCCTGTTTTCAGTTGTTAATAAGTCATATGGCCCTTTTTTTTTTAGTTGTCACGGCCGAGAAGATGGCAGGATCCGCCATGTACGAACTTGTGCGTGTTGGCCATGGTGAACTGGTAGGAGAGATCATTCGTCTGGAAGGTGATTTCGCTACGATTCAGGTCTATGAGGAGACATGTGAGTTTTTATGTATTCATGGTTTTTTCCACCCGTTCTTTAATATGACATTTACTACGATGCCTTTGTGGTTACCTATGGAATTGCACTTTACTGCTTATTTTATCAAACTCTTCTAATTTTTTTACCTTGGTACTACAAATCCAACGCCTTAGTGATTCCTGTATTTTAAGCTGTAGGGCGAGGTTTATTTAGCCATAGGCTGTGCGGGTTGGCTTGAACTTTACGCACCTGGTTTTTTCCTCGCAGTTTTCTCAAGACTTCGATATATCCCATGGATTTCGTAGCATAGCCAGAAGATCTAGCACCATCATGAGAGATAAATTTGAGCAATACTTTTTCATCTAACTGGAGAATTCGATACAACTGTGCAACATATGTGGCGTGTATGGCGTAGTGCTTAGAGGTTGACCTGCGCGGGAGCTTAGAGGTCCCTGCGATACACACGTGGTCGGTGTCCTATCCCGCGTTCAAGGCTCACCAAGTTTTCTGTTCTTCGGAAGTCGGCAAATTCGTATCAGACTTGTTTGGGAGGTTAGTAGGACTGACCTGATGCATCGACAAGCCATCGCGAGTCATTTTATAGGTTAGATATGCATTTGATCACCTCCACGATGGTACGAACGGAGACAAATGCATCGCGCATGCTCCATAGATTGATCAACACCCAGTGCTTTTCGTTTTTATTTTATTCTCTTTCTACGCCAATGGTTTTTCTGAGTAGTGTTTTTTTCCTATAAAATGGGAATTTGAAAGAGCTATGCAACATATCCTCCCGAGGATGAGGCTTTTCTTTCAGGCGCTTGTTCCTTTTTGTGAGCTGTTTTAGGTTTGATTTCCCTGTATCAAAATTCTGGTCAGTTCTGTGAGCGATGAGAATGTCACTCCCTCTTTGACGTTTTGAGGAATACTCGGATTTGGTAGACTATTTGATTTTAACATTTTCAGTCGACTATTCTGAGCCTCGCTTGAAATTAGCAGTAAGCCTTGCAAACGATAATCGGCAATCAGTCACTTTCAGGGACTACCAGTGTGATCTATTCACCTTAAGTAGGTTGTGAATAGTTCGATGTTGATTTCTCTGTGTAGGGGTATATCCCCGAAGACTCGATTGAAGCGAAAGGCGCCGTGTTACTGATGAGGCTGAAAGGCCGAAATACGTGTCCAGCACTTTAGAAAAGTCATAGCAGTCCTCACGAAAGACGCAAAATACGCTTCCAAGATGTATTAATTGATTCCAGTTGTCATACTGGCGCTAAGATGTCTTTAGCTGTAACGCCACATCGCGTTCTTTCCATAGCACTATCACTGTTTTATAAGAAAGGGCGGTAGTATGTTGCGCACATTATGCCAGACGCAATTACAGTAATAGTAATGGAAATAATGATGGTAGGATTAGTAGAAAAAATACTAGTAATCATAAAAAGTGACGGATAAAGCTCTCAGCATTGATCAGTGCGAGGGATGTACCATCAGTTCGACATCTTCGAGTATCGTTTGATGATTGAAAGCATATCAGGCCTTCCTAATGACTTGCGGTTGCCTATCAATCAAGATAAGTTTCAATTCGCCCGACTGCGGAAGAATGGAAGGCTAGAGTTTTGAGCTCGGAATCGAAATCAATTACGATTCATTGACCCAAGTATGTGTGACAGAGCACTTCTAACCATTGCGCTACACACGTAAGTAAATTAATGATCGTGATTTGCGGTACACTGATGCGGTGATAATCAGTAATGACACTTTGAGTTGTGAACAGGGTACTAGCGTAAGGAACCTGTCCTCGGGTAGTGATGATAATATTAGTGCTAATGTAATAACAATAATATTAGAAGGAGCGCATGTGGAGAGCTGGCTAGAGGTGCTCTATGTCGCACACAATTTCGAAGGTTTGATCTCGCTCCCATGGTTCACGTAGTCATCCAGCTCTCCGTGGTTGGTAAATTGGTACCGGAATGGTAGCATGCTTGTGTGAGACGATAAGCAGCACTGACTCGATGTAGCAGGAGGCTACCGAGAGTCATTGCAAAGGCCAGATATGCGTTTAGTAACCTCAAACGAAGTAACAATTGAAGATTAATGCATGGCGCATCCTGTAGGCGTTGATCAACGCCGGAAGCGTTTTCCTCTAATAGTAATGATTTCAAATTTGCAGTGCATTTGCATGTTCCGAGAAAATTTCTGTTCCAACCTTCATGATTTAGAGAATTGTCTTAGCAGCAATTCTTACCTCACCTATTTCTAAAACGTATGGGGTTAATAATTTTGTTAAATTGTAGTTTGCACTGACAGATATGCTTGTAGTTTCTAAATAGATGAAGCATCAAGTCCTCGAACTTCAATCAATCCTTGAGGGATACGCCATAAATTCAACTTCATTTAACATCGTTTGAGGTGACTGGATGTGTAGCAGGCCCTTTACAATGACTCGTGGTGGCCCACCCATGTATCAAGTCAGTCTGTCTTCCTAGACAAGTCTGGTACCAGTCAACCGGCTCCCATGGAAGGCAGAACGGAAGGTTTGATGGGCCTTGGCTGGAGACTGAACCATCCACCACATGTTTGTCGCAGGGCTTCTTTGTCCACTGTGCGACACGTGCTCTATAGCTTCATAGACAGTTGGCGACGAAGAAACTCTGTCGCTCTCGTTTTATCCCAAATAATGGTTTCTTTATGAACAGTTATTGAGAGCTTTGAATAACCTTATCTGCTTTAGCTTCTGTCACAATCGGTGATCCAGTTCTACGTACTGGTAAGCCTTTGTCTGTCGAGCTCGGTCCAGGAATAATGGGATCGATTTTTGATGGGATCCAGCGTCCACTCAAAGATATTGCCGACATGACACAGTCCATTTACATCCCAAAAGGTTGGCGTTATTTTACGGATACTCTATGTATAGCAATTTTATGTCTTATTAAGGAGTGTCGACAAAGGCTCTTTCTCGAGAAGCTCGTTGGGAGTATACCGTTAACAAGAATATCTTTGTCGGAGCTCATGTTACTGGTCAGTTTGATCAGAGTCTAACCCTTCTAGGATAGTAGACCCAAGCTCTACTCATCTCTAACTGGCAATTCTGAATGGTGCGCTCCACCTTATCAGCACCTCCAACATCCACTGTGCTGCGTCTAACAATGGCACGCTGGGGGTTAGTGAAGCAGAGGAGGTGCACCAAACGGTCCAGAGTTGCCAGTCGGCAATGCAGAGGTTGTGAGTCCATAGTCGAGAAAGGTTTAATCGTTTTTCATGGTTTTATCGACATTTTCTCTGACGTGTACACTCACGTATCATGAGCAGGCCTTAAATCTTACATTACTGTTGCTAAATTTTTTAAGGAGGTGACGTGATCGGAACTGTCTACGAGAATCTCCTCATTAAGCATAAGATTATGATTCCTCCGAACTCATGTGGTACCGTCACTTTCGTCGCCCCTTCAGGACAATATACTGTTGAGGCAAGCTAAAGCAGTATATCGATTATTACCCATTTTTATTCTGGGTACTTGTAAAGGTTAATTCATACGAATTTTAGGATGTTTTACTGGAGATTGAATTTGCTGGTCAAAAAGAGAAGATCATTATGCTTCAGATTTGGCCTGTTCGCAACCCTCGACCTTGTGCAGAGAAAGTTTGTGTTATTAGTTTATGGATGGATTCTTTATAGATCTCACTGGTTTATCTGTTTGAACTCTGTTATGTTGCTTCGCCTACCCGACTCGTTTGATCTATATTCTTCAGCTTGCTGCTAATAATCCACTACTTTGTGGTCAACGAGTACTTGACGCTCTGTTTCCGTGTGTCCAAGGTGGAACAACGGCTATTCCAGGTCTGCAGAGCATTCACATAATCTTCTTTACTAGTTTTGTCAAATAGCAATTCTATTTAAGGTGCTTTTGGCTGTGGAAAAACTGTTATTTCTCAGTCTCTCTCAAAGTATTCCAATTCTGACGCGATCATCTACGTCGGATGTGGTGAACGAGGAAACGAAATGTCTGAGGTTTGCCTAGTACTTCGATATCTATCTCTCCATCATTACTGATATTTATTACTGTTTCCCGTTACCGTGGACCCCATGCCCTCTGCATCTTTGACTGCCAACTCTGAGCGGTCTGTCTCACTTTCTCCACAGCTCTAACATCCAGCGTGTCTTTGTTAGACGCAGAAGCGTGACATTGTCAGGCACACCACGCTAGGGGTTAGAGAAGAGGTGGAGCAGACTGTGCAGAGTTGCCTGTTAGAGATAAGGAGGTCGTGGCTCTACGATCCCTATCGAGTTACGTTGTCTACTTAAGGTACTGCGTGATTTCCCAGAACTCACTATGGAGGTCGACGGTGTTACTACCTCGATCATGAAGCGTACTGCCTTGGTGGCAAACACTTCCAATATGCCAGTAGCTGCTAGAGAAGCTTCGATCTACACTGGTGAGCGTAATACGTTCATTTAGGTGTTGTTTTCCGCTAGTGAGTGATTAAAGCTTATTTTGTCTTTTGTTCAGGTATAACTTTGGCTGAGTATTTCCGTGATATGGGCTTAAATGTCGCTATGATGGCCGATTCAACGTCAAGATGGGCGGAGGCTCTTCGCGAAATTTCTGGTACGCATCGCAGAAATAGGCTATATTTCAATCTCTGATGCACTTCAGGCAATGTTTTTTCTTGTTTAACCAGCGAATTTAGGACGTTTGGGTGAAATGCCTGCTGATTCTGGTTATCCGGCTTATCTTGCCGCACGTTTGGCCTCGTTCTATGAGCGTGCTGGAAAGGTGAAATGCCTTGGAAATCCCGAAAGAGAAGGATCCGTCACAATTGTTGGGGCGTGAGTCTTATACCATTGGTTTAGTGCGACTCCCTTTAACCAGTGTGATAGTTAAATATTTAGTGTATCGCCACCTGGAGGAGATTTCGCTGACCCTGTCACATCAGCCACTCTCGGAATTGTGCAAGTGTTTTGGGGACTGGATAAGAAACTCGCGCAACGAAAACATTTTCCATCGATCAACTGGTTAATTTCGTACAGGTGGGCGACTGAATCGTTTATTTGTTCTGTGACTTGTATTTTCAAGACAAGCATTCTTCGCTGGAGAAAGCTCTTCCTCTAGGCTTTTAGTAATCGTTTGAAAGCTTAGGTCGTGGCGATTCCAACAGAGTGTTTGGTTTTTACGATCCACTCCTTAAGGCGTCGTAGTAACGAGATTAAGTGTATTTTCACATTTGGTTTGCGTTGTTCGTTTGGCTAGGGTCTTTAGGTAGCTTTTCGCTGAACATTCAGTAAGCATTTGATAGTAGATTTTGTTAATCCTGGAAGCTTATGAGTGTGAGAAGGAAATTGTTGCGTGTCGGAGCATTGAAAAAAATTCCAAAAATCTTTCGAAACGGAGAAAAATTTTCCAAATCAATAGCGAAATACTGTTTCACGCAATGATTTGAACTAGCACATCGCAACTTTCGTCGTTTTTTCGTAGGTATTTTTCCGTTAGGCAGCGCAGAATCATGAACCGATCCTTTTTGTTAGAGAAGAACCTTTTTATAAGAGTGTTACTAGTCATTTAGAGACTCAGATATCTGACTAGCGCGGTTCATTACCGCTTTTCAAAAAGATACTTTCGTAATGCTCCAGCGAGAGGACAAAATTTGTGTGTCTCACACGTTTTTCTCACAGGACAGAGCTCTACCCCCCAAGATCATTGGTGATCATTCGACAGCGTAAGATTTAACGATTCCAAGGCTATACTTATTTTTCGAAAAGAATGTTCCTCTCTAAAGCAGAATCGAAATTAATATTGATTGATACACGCGCGGACACGTTTTTTGGCTTAATCACGGGCTGGGAGAGGAGTGCAGGGGACTGCCTTTGGTTTCATCACGGACATCTAGCCCTGGCGCAATGCGTTACTCATGTGAAATGCGATTTTTGTCAAACAGAGATTTTTTTCGGCTTTAAAAGAAACTCTAGATTAGACGTATGAGTCTATTAATAAAAGATTTTCTCTACATGTTCATATGCCTTTCGTGCTCCCAGCGAATTAATAATGAATTGCTTGGCCGATGTAGGACATTATTTTATTTTTGATTTCACGGCGTTATACAAGGGTCTTTCCGAAAACGGCCAAGTACTGTGCTAGCCAGAGATTTAACTTTCGAGTGATCACTAATAATCTTATGAAAAATTCTGTATTGCCAAACAAAAAAAAATCTCCGTTTAGGGAAGATTCCAAAATTCAGTAATTGTAGAAAAGACAATGTTCTATCATTCTAGTGAGATCAACTATCTATTCTCATCTCGTATTCTCGAACAAACCCGGGAGTGTTAGTAATCATTCAAAAGCTCCTATTTCTGACTACACCCCCCACGTTTCTGTTTCTCAAAAGACTTTTTTTTTCAACACTGTAAGTCCACACAGAGCTCTTTCTCAGACAAGCATATTTCTAGCCGGACAAAGCTTTCTTTGTGCAATTAGTAATCATTCGATAGCGTAATCATTTCTAATTCCAACGCTTGCTTATTTTCTAGAAAAACCCGTTTCTCTTGCAACAGAGAAAAAAGTTGAATTCACATACACGAGGAATGGGGGGGGGGGGGGGTTCTTGGCGAATTCACGTGCCATTGGCCAAAGCGGTTCATGTGCTGACGCGGTGATCATCGATTTTCGGGCATATGAACGTGTAGAGAAGTACATTACGTCAGCGGTTCACCTGGTCGCCTCATCCACCGGCTTTTGAATTGGTCAAAGACTCCTTTGCTCGTGTATGTGATTGCGACATATTTATCATGTTATTTTACAGAGCAACGATCTTTCCAGAAAATGAGCGCAATCTTGAAATCAACAACGATTAAGCGTTTTCGAATGATTACTAATAATCCAAAGAAGAAGCTCCGTCCGGCGAGCGAACAATCTGCGCGTTTGGAACGCATGGAATTTCCTTCTGTAAGAGCGTCAGAAAGGCTTTTTCGATAACCGGCAATGTGGGACTCGAGCCAAAAATCTATGCTTCCGAATGATCACTATCACTCCTTTAACAATCTTCTGTCCAGCGAATGAGATCGGAATTTCATTTGTCGCCTTATAATGGTCAAGTAGCATATTTTTTCTCTTCATCATTGTTATAGTCTTAAAAAAAATTTCTTTTAGAAAACCAAACCTAGTATTAATAATCACGTTTTCTTAATCTATTGAATGGCAATTGGAACTTTAATGAGAAAGACCTGTGTGACGAAAAAATCAAGCAGAGATTTGTGCAAGACATATGCACTCCAAAAGGAAAACGTACTTTTTTGATTGTAGCTATAGCGCACAACTAAAGCCTCTTTAGAGTGAAGCTTAAAGTTAGAGTCGCAATCTCTTCGGCTATCGATTTATTGCTAAAAGTCTAGTGAAAACTCTCTGCCCTACAAGAAACCCACGAAAAGGTCACTGTACAATGACTACTACTAGATCAGTAGTGCATCACGAGACAACTCAGTCTTTAGAAATCAAAACAGAAAAGAGTGCGAAATAGTTTGAAAATATAAATTTAAGCAAATACATGCGTGCTTTGGAGGATTTCTATGAGAAAGCTCACCCTGAATTCATCGCTTTACGAACAAAGTGTAAAGAAATTCTTCAAGTACGTTTTTTTCTGTATAATATCACCTTTTGAATACATATATAGATGTCAAAGCTCTGTTTTTAGGAGGAAGAAGATCTTTCCGAAATTGTGCAGTTGGTTGGTAAAGCCTCCCTCGCTGAATCAGACAAGATCACTCTTGAAGTTGCTAAGCTCATTAAGGTGCCTTTAGTTGCTCCTCAAAAACCAGTGAGCGACAAAGTTAACCCTGTTTTCAGGACGATTTCCTTCAGCAGAACGGATATACACCGTATGATCGATTCTGCCCTTTCTATAAAACTGTTGGAATGCTGAAGAACATGTTAGTGTGATTTTTCTGGTATCTGCTTTCAGTCTCCCAAAATTATTTTGCGATGGACACATTCGGGTTCGAGTATTTTTGAAAGTTTCAGATACGAATAAGGATTTGTTGTACCTGCGAATGATATGTGGAAGTAGTCTTGCAAAATAATCTAGTTTTTGATCAGCTGCCACTATATTAGTTCGGTCCCGTTCTGGCCTAGTCAACTATCTCATCTCTCCTTCGTTGTGCAATCGGTATCAGGCTCGTCTGGAACTTATGAAATCTGAAATTCAGGTGAAAACGTGGGGGTAATTCGCCTATTCCAGGAATCCAGGGGAATTAAGTCGACCAACATTCATAAAAAAGACAGCAATCTCCAGGCGACAGTCGTATCCAATGGAAATTCGAAAACCTTCATAAGATTAGTGATACGAGTAAACAAATCAAATGTAGGAGGTGCTTGAACCCACACAGTAGATCTAGAGATGGATCATGTGGATTTCGCAAATAATACAATGCAAGGTTACAGAAAGCATGAGGTGCGCGTGTGACGCAGTGGTTAGAGGTGATTTTTGGCTCACACGTGTTCGATTAATCGACAGTCTGTGGTTCGATCCCGCGTGCAATGCTTAGCAAGCCTCCCATTCCTCTGGAGTCAGTGAAATGTTGGCAAACTTGTGTGGGAAGATAGCAGCGCTGATTTGTTGGATCAGTAGGCCACTGCGTGATTTCATAGGTCAGATGGGCATTTAGTCACCTAAAACTATGCTGGATGAAGACGAATACATTGCCCATCCCTACAGGGGTTTATCCTTTTTTCTTTACAATGAGCGTGTGCATTTGTGTTTCGTTGATATAGGTATGTTTTCATAGGCATCGTTGGCTTACATCCACACTGTTTGATTTTAGCAATTGTGAATTATAATACTTGTCGTCCAGGATTGCTTTTTACGATCTGGCACGCCATGCTGTCGAGTCAACAGCTCAATCCGAAAACAAAGTAACGTGGGCTATCATCAGAGATCACATGGGGGATCTTCTATATCAACTTTCATCCATGAAGTTCAAGGTTCATCAATATCTCTGTTATTTCTCTTTTGTCCTGAATTTCTTGAGCGTTTATCTCAGGATCCTGTCAAAGACGGAGAAGAGAAAATCAAGAAGGAATATGACGATCTACTGGAGGCAATGCAGAACGCATTTAGGAATCTTGAAGACTAGAAATGAAGCAACAACATTCAATTATCAATCGCCGACCATGTCCATATCTATGTACCATTCCATTTTTGTTGTTGTCAATAGCCGTTGTGATAGCATGATGGTGTATAGTATTCCATAGCTTTCATGCCATGTTCTTCAATCCTTAGGTTTTTTAAACTATAATTCCATTGAAATGGCAAGTATCGATTGAATGTGCATGCTATCTCATGACTAGTGATGTAGCCCTCATTATCTCTTATTACAGTAATAGAGTGAAAGTGTAATATGTTCAAAAAAATTATTTGATCAGATAAATTCGTATTGATTTTAGTATGAAAATCTCCACTCACTTGTAAATTCTGAAGTAATGAAAACCTAACCAAAAAAAAAGAAGTGAAATTCTCGATGGTTTCAAAGCTGAATTTGAATTGTGATAAAGTATAAAGTTTCTATTATGTTTTTTGGAGGCGAAAAAAAATTCGTTCCACATTCGGAGTTTTCTTTGCACATAGTAGTTATAGATGCATGAAGAGTATATCAACATCTAGAGAAAACCATAGAGTATCAGAGTAATACAAACAATAAGGTTTTTTTTCTACGAAGACAGGAAAAGAGTTGCTAATAAATAGTGAAAACTGCACTCCGCTTGCAAACATGGATCAACTGTCGTGTGCAAAGGATTGAAGCGTTCTTCGAGTTGCTCTTTTTTAGGCTGTGTTTGCCGATTTATGGAAGTATTTCTATTTGACAGGTTTGTCCGATTTATGTGTCCTATTTCTATTGCATTTATTTGAGATCAGTTATTTTCTTCAGATGGCTCCAAGTGCTCGTGAAACTTCGGAACGAGGAGCGACCTATGGATTCGTTTACGGAGTATCTGGCCCTGGTAGGAGTTTCTATATCGTTTTTTTATTTTTGAATAGGCTTTAGACGGCTGTTGGTCAGAATGTTGAAACTTGGATGAGAGTTGAACCCGTGTCCCATCCATTTCCGCTAACGCGTACTAACCACTGAGCTGCCGGGGCTCATGTTCTTCTGCTACTCCCGAAGTTTTGCATATAACAGCATTTTGGAAGTTTAGCTATAACATCATATCACTATTATAAAACAAAGTTCTATTAGATTATATAGCCCATTAGTTGTCAGTCGAACATATGGTCCATTTTCAAATGTCGGCAGGTGGTACGAGCCATTTTTAGTTGCTCTTTGGGTCGTATACCCCACTTTTCTTTTCCACTAGAACATGCAGCCCATTTTTGCCCTCGAGTAGGTCGTGTGGCCTATTTCAAATGTCATCAGTTCGTACACTCCATTATCAAATGTCATTAGATCACATGGCCCCTATTTAGCTGTTGTCAGGTCGTATTTTGTTCATTTTCAGTGTTGGTACATCATGTGGCCCACTTATGGTTGCCAGCAAATCTTACGATCTACTTCTACGCGGCAGTAGATCACATGGCCCATGTTGACTTGTCAGCCGTTCCCACTCTTGGCTGTAAAAAAACTGTTATTTCTCAGTCTTTCTCGAAGTACCGCCTCGGACGCGATCATCTACGTCGCAGGTGGTGGACGAGGAAACGAAATGTCTGAGATTTGCCTAGTACTTATTATGTCTCCATAATTACTGATATTTATCGCTATTTGCCCTTACCGGGGACCCCGGTCTGCATCGTTGACTGCCAACTCTGAGCGGTCTGTTTGACTTCCTCTACAACTCTAACACCCAGGGTGCGTTTCGTTAGGCGCAGAAGCGTGACATTGTGAGGCACAGCACGCTAGGAGTTAGAGAAGAGGTGGAGCAGACTGTGCAGAGTTGCCTGTTAGAGATAAGGAGTCCGTGGCTCCATGATCCCTATAGTGTTACGTTGTCTACATAAGGTGCTGCGTGATTTCCCAGAATTCACTATAGAGGTAGCAGGTGTTACTACCTCGATCATGAAGCGTACTGCCTTGGTGGCAAACACTTCCAATATGCCAGTGGCTGCTAGAGAAGCTTCGATCTACAATGGTGAGCGCAATACGTTCATTTAGCTGTTGTTTTCCACTAGTGAGTGATTAGAGCTTATTTTGTCCTCTCTTCAGGTATTAATTTGGCTGGTTATTTCCGTGATAATGTCTCAAATGTCGCCATGATTCCCGATTCAACGTTAAGATGGGCGGAGGCTCTTCGAGAAACTTCTGGTATGCATTACAAAGTAGGCTATTCTTCATTCTTTAGCGGATTTTAGGTAAAATTCATTTTTTGTTCAACACTTGAATTTGGTTTTTGGCGTTTTGGTGAAATGCTTGCGGATGCTGGTTATCCGGCTTGTCTTTCCCCACGTTTGGCCTCGTTCTTTGAGCGTTATAAAAAAGTGAAATGTCTTGGAAATCCCGAACGAGAGGGATCCGTCACAATGGTTGGAGCGTGAGTCTTACGTTACTATAGTTTATATCGTCTTATATAAATTTATGTGATAGTTATATATCTAGAGTATTGCTATCTGGAGAAAATTTCCCTGATCCTGTCACATCAGGCACATTAGGAATTGTGCAAGTACTTTGGGAAGTGGGTAGAGAACTTGGGCAACGAAAACACTTTTCTTCGATCAGTTGGCTAATTTCGTACAGGTAGGGGACTTGATCGTTTGCATGTTCTGTGACTGATACTGTCAAAACAGACGTTTTTCCTGGAACAAGCTTCCTTACTAGACTTAGTATTTGTTCGGCAGCTCAAATCTTGGCGATTTCGATAGTGTGCTTGATTTTTACAGATTGCTTTTGAATGCGTCGTAGTAGCAAAAATAAGGTTATGTGTCACACTTGGTTTGCGTTGTTCTCTCGATTAATGTCTGTAGGTAACTTTTTGCTAAACATTCAATAAACATTCGATAGCATAGGTTCTGTTGATCCTGAAAATGAGTTTCATTCACTACAGTTTTCATATTGTGCTTATTACAAAGAGGAGAAAGTTACGTTTCACCTTGCAAGTTTTCTTCGCACATAACAGATGTGTGTATACATCAGAAGCATATGGTTCTTTAAAGGAAACTGACATATTGGAATATAGAAAAAGAATTTAAAAGTCTACGGAAATGGAGAAAAAAATTTCTAAGCAAATAACGGAATGCACGCTGTGCGCAACGATTTCAACTGCCGTTGCGCCATTTTCGTTATTTTTTAAAACATTTCTTCTACGTTTGTGTCAACTGCAATTTTCGCGTTATTGCAGAAAAACTTTGTTTTATCGTTCTAATAACATCTTTTAACTCTCGTTTTATATAACCAAATAAATCCATTATGAAGTTTTAGCAATGAGTTCGCTACTTCGAAAGCAAAACGCAATCTTATCTCCTCTCTTACAACACGCTATAAAGTCATTTCTTGAACTGAAACCGTCTCTTGAAATCTTCAACATTTACGCTATCAGGTGATTATTAGAAGTATGATGAAAAGACAACCAATAACCGAACAAAAAAAGTGCTGAGTGTCAAAAGTAATTTTCTCTTCTCCGTTGCTACAGCGTAATGAAAGGGTATTTTCAGATTCAAGCTCAGTTTTAGAATCATCGTTTATCAAGCTACCGAATGAATATTAGAACTCTAGTAAGAGAGCTTTGTGTGGCGTAAAAGTCATGCAGGTAGGGGTGCAAAATTCTATTGTCTGTCTCGAAGGTAAAACGTAGTTTTCTGTTCGTTATTACGGCGTACAAGGAATCCTCTTGAGAGGTCAAGTCCAGAGTTAGAATCGCAGTCTTTTGAGCTATCGAATTATTACTAAAAGTTTAGTGCAAGTTCTATGGAAGTGTACGCTTCATTTCCAAGAGTCCCTGCTTGAGATGCTGCTCAACGCATTTCTATCCGTAGGTTGTCTCTTCAGGGATTCTAGTCTTACTGATTTTATGAGACAGATTTGCTCTATTTGCTTTTGCTCACTCGAGGGAAGGATGTGTAAATTGAGCTGTTAGGAGTGGGATGCAAAATTACTGACACTGTTGATGAGAACCGATTTTATGTAGTAAGTAGTAATTGATCAGAACGTCGTGAAGTTAGTCACTACTTGACTATTCATGTAGGGTAAGTCGTTCTGCCTTGTGGCATTCGGCATTGCATATTCTTGCTCAGCGTGCTGAGGAGTTCGTTTCATTCTTTTGAATCGACTGACGACGAAGTGTAGACAATAGCACTGCAAAATGCATACAATCATAAAACATTGCAGCCATTCGTTTATATCCTGAGGTGACTTTTTTTTACTGTATGTGGACTTCTGCCCAGGAATCCTATCCCAATTGAGAAGGAATCAAGCTTGAACATCTTCTTCGTGTGAACGTAGGAGTGTGATGCGAAAGGATTCTTATATTGTTATCGAGGAGAAAGCATGATGAGAATAGTCTTATACAGCTCCTGATTAATCTAAGTAAAATCTCTATTTTATCCTACCTTGTCAGTGTCGTTCATATAAACGATATATCTATACCATCCGATCACTAGAGCTAATGCCACAGCTCCTAGAATCGCTGTAAACGTTAAAATGACTGCTGATCCTATTACAATGGCCATCGTTCGCCATGGTAGATCGCGCTGAAAGATCTCAGTTTTTGATATATAGTAAATACTTTATTCTTTTTACTGCGTTTAAAATTACAACATTGATCCGAGGCGTACTCCCCGTGCGCTATGTCCGAGGGGTTTTTTTCTACATTCCCCACGCTCACGTAGTGACGAGTGGTACGGTACGTTCCCACTAGAATATTCACGGATGGGAACCGAAGGCAGTAGAGAGAGGAATCCGTTCTCCTGCTTAGAACGTCTATACTGGATGGTAGTTGGTCAAAGACAAGGAGCTATCATCTACGTATACTAAGCAATTTTTTTAGTGTAGAAAGCAGTGGGTAAAAAGATAGTTATGTAGCCATGGGGAAACAAAGTGCTGGTTCGACCTCTCCCCAACACTCTCTTGCTGTCAATCAATCAACGTTACACAGAACGCCTTAGCTCGTGTTCCTCAAGAAGATAAAATGAAAAATTCCTCCTGCAGCAATCAAAACAACATGCGAATTGTTCAAGGACTTTTGTGAAGGATGCAAGTTAGTAAACGATACCGATGTAAGAGCGGATCCGCATGCTGAGATCGCACATCAGAAATGTGATGACGCGTAGTGCAAAATGAAATAGTTGAATAGAAGAAACCCACCTGATAGTATAGCAGCACAGCAATAAATAGGGCGTGTGCAAAGGCATACATTGTCGCCACCGTTAGAAATACAGCATTAAGGGAGACCATGTCCAAAATTTCGAATTTAATAGAAAGTAATAGAAAAGCAATAGATATCAGCCATACTATGCAGATAGCGACATAGACGAGAGTAGATATTCGAATAAGCTCGAGCATGTCAAGCTTCGCATCCTGTGAATATTTATAACGATTTTGCCGATTATATCGCTTATAAGTGTTTACGAAATCGAACCATGAATTCCAAGTATACGGTTGTGTTTGGCACTTGTTCAATATTCAGTAAACTACTCGTATTGTCTGTCGGCTCTTTTAGTGTGTGGTCTTGGGCATGTGTAGCGTTGATTGTACCGATCTCAAATTATATCAAGTGTTAACCATTTCCTTTAAAAATTGTATCGTCTTAACATCTATATGATTTTATGTCATTAGTAGAGGTTTTACGATATCTCAAAATCGACTTACATTCACGACATTCTTGGGTTGCAGAAGTTCTACAGACACCGTAGCTGAACTATCAAGAGGTTTTGAATGTGGAATTGGCTCAAGTATCGTAGAGTTCTCGTTCCAACTCATATACTCATATCCACCGACGTGATAGAAAAAGAATATCGCTACTAGCACGCTAATAATGAGCAGAGCAAATTGTAAAATCAGCGAAACTATTCCAGTAGCTTTAGGAGCAATAAAACATGTAGGACTGAGATTCATAAGACTTGGCTCATTATCAAGTCCAGTGAAATCGTGTGACATCATATTTCTGCAATAGATTTATGGATGAATCGACAGTAGAGTAGTTTGTGGAATTTCTCCAGCGTTCACTGGATGAACTAGAATTTTTCTTTTGTCTTGATGGTGTCAGGCTAGTTGAAAAGTATCATTAATGCAGGATGCACTATGTTATTTCAGTCAGGAGGGTATCTGTAAGGACGATTTGGTCTAATAGGAACAAATCAGAAGCAGTGCGTCTAGACTGACTGTCTATTTCCCTTGCCACTGCCCCGTTGCTAAGGATACGCATAACACTTATGTGTGGCCATAGGCATGTACAAATACCTCAGTCACTATGTTGTAGTTGTGACAAAAGCGAAGTTTAGAATCGTTCGAATTCAAATATAATATATCTTGTGGTCTACGTATCGAACTGTCCCATAATCCTTTTGCAATTGACTTTTTTGTCAATCCAATTTTATTTTTCTAAAGTAAGCCACCAACAATATAATCGCCATCCATTTGCCGAACAAAGGTTTGATGCTTTCTTGGCACAAGGAATGAAGCTGGTAGTCAAAAGTATCGGCGAGGTCACTTTTGGTGTGTTTGTAATCTCTGGATTTTTCTCCCGCAAATGCTGCTCCAGGGCGCGAAAGAGATGAGAATTCGATGGAGCATTATCCGAGCTATACGCCAAATGTAGCATTGTGGTCTTGCTTAGTTTCTCCAAGATGTGGCAAGTCGTATTTGCAATATGAAGTCGAGCGTTATCCTGAAGAAAGGAGACACTGAGTTGTTTCGGATGCTTTTCTCGCATTGCTGAGGCCAAATTCCGGAGTTGTTTTCCGTAAACATCGCCATTGATTCGTTTAGTTGTTGTCGAGCAGTTTTCAAAGCAGCATGCCTTGCCCAACAGAGAAAACTAAGATGTAATCTTCCGAGCATGGAACGGCTTTGGTTGAGTTGGCGCGTCATTGCCGCAAGGCAACCAGTAAGCGTGGCGCGTGTTGTTCTCTAGTAAACCCAAAACTCATCTCCGGTGATAATTGACTTGAGAAAGTCCTGCTTATGCGATCGCTACTCAAGAATTTCGTTCAAGGTCACCTTTCAAGCGCGGTCGTGGTCGGTCAACGAAGTAAGTATATGTCCATCGAAACATCACCTTGTGATAGCCCATTGCATTTGAATGGCGAACGATGGTGTAATGGCCGTGTCTAAGTGTCTGGCTAATCCTACTGTAATATTCTCCAACGTACCATACCCTTCTGGCAATAACCCAGTTCTGAAAAGAAAAAAACTGATTAAATCAATAGTGCGGAAAAAAATTGTGAGACAACTCAATATTTCAAAAGCAGTTCAGAAAAGAGTACTAAACGATATGCATGCTGTGGAGGATTTCTATGGGAAAGCTTACCCTGAATTCATCGCTTTACGAACAAAGTGGAAAGAAATTCTTAAGGTGCTTGTTTTCTGCATCACATCCCGCTATACACGTGAATATTTACGTCTCGTTTTTAGGAGGAAGAAGATCCTTCCGAAATTGTGCAGTTGGTAGGTAAAGCCTGCCTCAGTGAATCAGACATGATCACTCTTGAAGTTACTAGGCTCATTTAGGTGCCTTCAGGTACTTCTTAAAAACCACTATTTGAGAGACGAAATTTTCTCTATTTCAGGACGATTTCCTTCAGCAAAATATACATTGTATGATCGATTATGTCCCTTCTATAAAGCTGTTGAAATGCTCAAGAAATGTTGGTGTGATCTTTCTAGTATTTAGTCTCACTATCTCACAATTATGTTTTGATGGACTCATTCGAGTGTGAGTATTTATGGAGGTTTTAGACAAGTATAAGGATTTCTGCTACCTACGAATGTTGTTTGGAAGTAATCTGCAGAATTACTTTGTTTTTGTCCACTTGTCACTGTTGATTGTGCCCCTCCTTGCCCTTACCAACAACCTCATTTCTCCCCGGTTGGGAAATCGGTACCAGATTCGTTTGGAACCGTTGAAATCTGAAACTCAAGTGGAAACGCTGGGGCAGTCCACCTAGCCCAGTAATCCACGAGACTTTGCTGGACCAGCATCCATGAAAAGAACAGTCGTCAAGCGCCAGTCGTACCCACAATGGAAAGTTCAAGGACCTTCGTAGATGTTACGAGCAATAATTCGAATGCAGGAATTGTTAGGATTCACACAGTAGATGTGAGGAAAAGTCATGTAGAAATCGCAAATCATGCAGAACTAAGCGTAAGGAGGGCGTGTGGCGCAGTGGTTAGAGGTGCTTGGTGGCACTCACGTGATCAGCCAGTCTATTGTCTATGGTTCAGTATCGCGCGTAAGGCCCACCAAGTCTTCCATCCCTCCGTAGCACTGATTTTATAGATCAGTACGCCACCACGAGTGATTTCAAAGGTCAGATATGCATTGAATCACCTCAAATGGTGCTAGATGAATACGAATAGATGGCTCGCGTTACCATAAGTATGTGCAGTATTAGTTGCTTACTTCCACAATGTTTGGTTTTAACAACTGTGAATTATATGGTATCCAATATATGATTTGTCATCCAGGATTGCTTTCTACGATCTGGCACGCCATGCTGTCGAGTCAACAGCTCAATCCGAAAACAAAGTAACGTGGGCCATCATCAGAGATCACATGGGGGATCTTCTATATCAACTTTCATCCATGAAGTTCAAGGTTCATCAATAAATCTTTGTTATTTCTCTTTTGTCCTGGATTTCTTGAGCGTTTATCTTAGGATCCTGTCAAAGACGGAGAAGAGAAAATCAAGAGGAAATATGACGATCTACTGGAGGCAATGCAAAACGCATTTAGGAACCGTGAAGATTAAAAGTAAGGCAGCAACATTCACTTATCAATCTTCACCATGTCCATATCCATGTACCATGCCATTTTTATTTTTTATTATTTTTATTATTATCTTTTATTTATTATTTTATTTATTTATTATTATTTATTATTTTATTTTTTATTATTTTTATCACCTCGTTTTGTTGTTAATAGCCGTTGTGATAGCATCATGGTGTATAGTGTTCCATAGCTTTCATGCCACATTCGTTAATCCTTTTCGTTTTTTGTTAACTTAATTCCCATCAAAATGGCAAATATTAATAGAATAATGTGCATGCTATCTCATAACCAGTAATGTACCTCTCATTGTTCCTTATTAGAGTAATAGAGTGAAAGTGTATTACGTCAAACAAGTATTTGATTAGATAAAATTTGTATTAGTATCAGTATGGAAATCTCCAACTATTTAGTGCAAACTCTGATGTAATAAAAGTCATAACAATGGTTGTTCAGTTCATGATTACGATCAGGTCATTCCATAAGTTATGGCATCAGAACAATAAACCATAAATTTATTAACCAAAAGTGAATAAAATTTATGGTTTTGGTATCGTTCAACTGCGCATTTTCTTGCGAATATCTTGGTATACAACTTACCTATACTTTATATGATATGGAGCTGTCCTGCGAATAAATTCGCTCGCTACTGATGCACGAGTAGTACGTAGGAGAAAATGCTAACGAACCGGCGTGCAAGATTAGTGGAGCTCGGAGCTATGATTACATAAAGGACGGCTAGGAAGTGGTCCGGGATGTTCAAGGCAGGAGAGAACAGTCTAGGGATCACTCGCGCTCAGGCCGTCCATAGGAGTTTCCATTAATCTTACGAGGCGCTGCACTAGCACATTTCCCTACACGCCGTTCGTGCATGAGTAGCAAGCGAATTTGTCTCCAAGACAGCTCCATCGTGGAGCAAATATGGGCAAGTTGTGTATCAAAATATTCTCAGGAAAATGTACAATTGAACTATACTGAAATTATTTAATTTTAGTCGCCTGGTTAAGAAATTTGGTGTTTATTGCTATAGTGCCAAGGCTTATAGAACGGCCTATTAACTTTGAGGAATCCACGCGAATGTTTCCAAAGTCTGATATATAGAAAGATGTAAACTACCGGGTAAATGTCGGACTCATACCTCTCGCTCTATTTATAAGGTCTCATTAATCTATAAGTAGCTACTGAATTAGTGTTATCTACGCAAATATTGTTAAAATGTAAACAAAGGACCTGTCCAAAGAGCAATCATGGTCATATCAAACAGGTCGAATTTATGTTAAGCATTTTAAGTCTTAAGTAAAAAAGGTTGACTAGTTTAGAAGGGAGATTAGCTTATATTCAAAGAATGCTTAAATACAAAAAACGATGCTTTTTAGGTCTTCCGATTTATAGTCAAATTCATAAATCCGCGCAATCACTGCTTCAAATGTGTCTATAAGAAAGAGTAAAAAAAAACTGGTGACTAGTTGGGACATTCCAGAGTTTTAATATCGCCGTAATGGAAGTAGCAGAAAAGTGTCGTATCTTTAGAGCTTAAAGCTTCAGATTTCAATGACGTCGCAAACGTGATAGATGTCTTAATGCCTAAAAAGCCTATAAAAAAAAGGATAAATCTCTCGACGTTGATCAATCCCTTAAGATGGGTCAAAAATCCTACTTCTCCACGTATTGTTTGAGGTGACTGAATGCATAACTGGCCAATGCAATAACTCGTGGTCGCTACCGATGCACCAAGTCAGTGCTCTTTCTTGCTAACCTCCTAGGCAAGCAAAACGTGTTCTTTTGTGCCTTGAGTGGAAAAAGCGACCTATAGATTTCGAACAACTCTCCAACAAAACAAATTTTAATGAGGCATAATTATACAGCTCTCAAGTGAACGACAAACAAAGTTCCCAACCAGAGATACACGTAACTGATGACACGTCGATATGGTTGCATGAAAGAAAATCAAATACTGACAAGTCTTCCTCTAATCATAGGATCTGATATGGTTGCTAGCGATGATAAAAGACATACTAAATATGTACGCGAACGGGTGGTAGGAAAACATCAGTAGAACAACTGATGAACCATTAGACGCAACGAACAGAAGAATGAAAGATGGAGACATACTAACAAGAATTAGAAGAGAAGAGGCACTGACACATATTAGTTCAATAATCAACGGGTTACTCAACACCTCAGCAATGATCACAACATCAATGGCTTCTGGCGCTATAAAAGGAATTTGTAGAAGAAATAAACTGAGAACTATATAATGGAGACTACATGAAAATGATGTATATCTCTTCAGTATGAACGAGAAATAACAGAAAATATAAGTGATGCGAAATTCTTAATTTTTAACGAGCAAATAACAGTAACAAACAACAGATGCCTGCAAACACTGCCAGAAAAATGTCTGGAATGTAAAGCAGAGTAGGCACCCCCTCATGAGCAAGCCAAGAACGTGATATTGTATAAAGTCGGTATTCTAACAAAAACGGATTCCTTTACTCGTAGCACCACTCTTCCACGAGTTATCCCTTTTTGCCACAACGGCCCGACAAATCGGACAGGTGTTCTCGCTTTCCAGCCAAGTGTCAATGCATGACACACAGAAAATATGGGAACAACTCAACTGAAACAAATGGTGTAGTTATAAAAAATAACGATAAACCCATGAATAGCTTTAGTTTGAAGGATAAAATTCTCGGCGTTGATCAATCCATGAGAGTATTCACTATGCATTCGATTTCGTCTAGAATCGTCAGGAGTGATTGGAAGACATGCCTGGCCATTACAATAACTCGCGAAGGCCTACCAATATATCAGGTCAGTGTTACTAACCTCCCTAGACAAGTCTGGTATTGCTTAATCGACCCTGGAAAAATAGAAGGCTTAGCGAGCCTTAAGCGCAGCAACGAACCGTCAACCATCATTTAATCGACCACGTCTGTGTCGCAGATCATCTTTGACCACTGCGCCATTCGTATTGCTAGATAGCCACTACTTACCACAGTATAAGAAAAAAAAATTAACAGATGTAAACACAGTGGAAGGACAAGGGCATAGATGAAAAAAAACTCAAAGAAAACCGAAGAAAACGCTTCCAGAGGCCCAAACATTTTCAGCGGTGTTAGTGCACGCTTTTACTTCTCAAAGCCAGTTATTGCGGTCAACAGTAAATCACGGAAATCCTAATGAGCAGCCTATTGACCTTATTGATGTCAGTATCGATCGATCGCTTCTGATAGATTATTCCTCTTGAGGCTCACTTTTTACAAAACCCAGCCATGCCATCTTACTGTGCTGATCCTGAAGCACTCGATTCGTTTCCTCGCGTGTGTCCTCCGCAAAGGTCTTCGAGCTTTCGCGTGTTGTTTCCACTGCTGCTTGAGGATATCATTTCCTTCATGAATGACGTAATACGCTGGTCGGGCGAATGTCCTCCTAATCTTGAAGAAACCTGAGTAGGGCGTTCCCAAGGCGTTCATTAATTGAATGCAGAAGAGTGTTGGGGTAAGCGGTCGAATCCGGTACCTTGCATCCTGACAGATCGCATACTCATTTATATAACAATCGGCCACCTTTTCTTCGATAAACAAACTATCGCGAAAAAAAATCACGTTAATTCTATCACCTCTTCATTTCTAGGCCACAGAAAGCTTGGTCTCGCAATTCATGGCCATAGATGCAACACTGCAGCAAGTGAGTCTAATAACCGTTTCTTATTCACTGTGTGGGTCTAGCCAATATTAAAATGTGATTGAATCGAACACACCTTGGCAGGCGATGTGAAGTCTTCATGACAAATTGAGCAGATCCCTTCCTTGCCGATTTCGTCACGTGTCGGAGGAACGCCGTATGGACTCGACTTAAATTGACCGTATGAGCAGAAATATGAAAATACAATTCCCAAAATTTTGGATTCTAGCGTAAATAATATATGTGCAAACTGCACACCACTGTGATACTAATATATTAGTCTTGATAAGTGCAGCGATCGAATTGCTTACGTAGATTAGTCGGATGGCGGACTTCACCGTCAGCTGGGCCAGTCGGTACATTTCACGGGCCTGAGAAAAAAAATTACAGGTAGTAGGAAATGTGCTGAAAATCCAGGATGACATATCAACCTTTAACCAAATCCCCACCAACTGTTTGAGTTTACCAGGTGACAAAAAACTAGATAAGAATGAAGAAGGAAAGAAGCTAAGAGCTTGGACAAACCTTC
Source organism: Parelaphostrongylus tenuis (assembly GCA_019055375.1). NCBI lineage: Eukaryota > Metazoa > Nematoda > Chromadorea > Rhabditida > Metastrongylidae > Parelaphostrongylus > Parelaphostrongylus tenuis. The sequence goes on along the minus strand of JAHQIW010004790.1, from coordinate 149,185 downwards.
AGGATATTGTAGAACAGGACTAAGGCACCATTAGCGTATAGGCGTAAACCAGTGTCTTCGATTCCCATGAAATAATTCATCCATTGCGGTGCCGGAATCAAACATCGATACATCTAAAAAGTCTTCAAGAAGAAAATACTTTTGAGGACTACTAGAGCATAAACAAAATACTTGCGACGTGTATTCCATGACTTGATTAATCCTCCTTTTCGACACCACGCTTAGTCCACAAAACGACACCTGGAAATGTAAAACATTTTCAACGAACGAATTTATGTATTATACAGCCTACCTCAGGAAACTCGACATAAATCGAGTTCTGAATTTAGGAAACAAAAATAGAACTGGTGGCAATAACTCATTCTTTGAAGACCATATGCTACGTTCCGTACCAAGCCGCGCGACACCAAATCTCACTCAGCTACTGCAACGGCGATGTGGCGCATCGTGGAAGGCAGACTGACGGCTAGGTCATCGACATGCAGATGTTGGCTGCCTGTGACTGCCGTGCAAGCGACGGTGCGACGCTGCCTGCCTATCAACAGTGATCCTCGAAGGGTTAATCCAAATCATACTACTACTACTACTGTCAAATCCTCTTGACAAATTACCCTTAGGTTACCCTTAGGTGGAAAGCTTATAAAACCTAAAGAAAGATAAAGCTTTCCACGATGATCAATCCCTGAGAAATGCGCCACACGCTGCATTCCATTCGTGGTAACATAAAGGTAGTTCAATGCATATTTGGCCTTTACAATGATTCGCTGTAGTCTATCGATGCATAAAGTCATTGTCGCTATTTTCCCAGACAAGTCTGGTATCAACTCGCCAATCCCGGAGAGATGAAAGGCTTGACGAGCTCAACCCTACAGTCGAATCATCAATCACCAATTGGTCGACCATGTGTGTGTTGTAGGGCATCTCTAACCACTGTACCGCTCGCGCTCATATGTAATTTCGTATGGAGAAATACACCACAGACCATACATTGATCTTACCAGTATTTTTGAGCCTGTGACAATCAACTTCACGAACGAGTCCGTTATCACCACAACATATAATGTGAAAAAGAAGGTGTGGTAGGCGAAACCCTAAAATTATTCAGCTCAGAAAAAAAAAACGAATTAATGCCAATACAGACTTTTGAGAATGCACGAAATTTTGCTGTGCAGTAAATCACGTCCTTGTCTGCCATATTGTGAGCATACAAAGCACAGCTATAGTAATTGAGAGAGCATCATCGGAAAGATTTTCAGCAGATTACGAAGTACAGCTGCGTAATATAGAGTTCTAGCATTAGAAATATCAAGACAGTAGTAGAAGAACAGATCAATGTGAGAAGAAAAACAACTAAGTCACCCCCGCCTCACCTCCCTCTCTCAAACTGAATAGTAGGATTAATTGAACCGCCCCAGTATCTAGCGAAATCCAGAATGAGAGTACCAACGTATAGTTCCAAACGCAAAGGAGTGATTATGTTACCAAACGATAACAACTGGAAATTTCAGGCACAGAGAACAATACCAGAATGAACAAACCGCATAGTGAAGGAGTAGTGCGCTCTTCAAATTGAATCCGTCATCGTAAAGGTTGAAGAGACCAGAAGTCGTGAAGAACACAAATACGTATATGAGAATCGTCGTTACGCGAAGAGTCAATGACGGTCGCGCTGTAAAGTTGAATTATTATTAAGTAGCTCCATAAGTTTTCGGTATACAGCAATAAACACCAAATTTACTAAACATAAATAATCAGTATTGTACGATTTTGAAGTCGTTCAATTACGCATTTTCTTGCGAACATTTTTGTACACAACTTGCCTATACTTGCTTCAAGATGGAGCTGTTATGGGAACAAACTTACGCACGAATGTTGCTCAAGAGAAAATGCTAGTGAAGCTGCGCGCAAGGTTAATGGAGCTTAGGGCGATGATACGGTTGCAAAAGGACGGCTAGGAAGTGGTTCGCCAAGTTCAGATATGGAGAGAACAGCCTAGAAGATCAGCCTCGCTCGGGCCGTCCACAGCAATCTCCATTAGTCTTGAGCGCCGCTTCACTAGCATACCCTCTAAGCATCATTCATGCATGAGTAGCATGCGAATTTGTTCCCACGACAGCTCCATCTTGAAGCAAATATAGGCAAGTTGTATACCAAAATATTCGCGAGATAATGTGCCATTGGGCGATACCAAAATAATGCAGTTTTGATTACTTCTGGTTAGTAAATTTGAAATCTATTGTTGTAGTGCCAAATCTTATGCAGCAACCTAATTTTAATCAATAAAATTCAAGATAAAATAGCAAGAAGCAGACTAATGTTATGTGATGGAGCCACTGAGAGATCTTACGGACTAACTTTTAACCACAATGATATAACACATACCCGTTGTAAAAAGCTGCTGAACTTTATTGTCGATTGTTAAAAAGCCAGCTAAGCTTGCAAGTGTCCGTAATATCGGAAAGAGATTGTCGAATACCATCTTGAGCGTGAAGACCAGGACAAACGGAAAAGCAGCACTGATTACTGCGAACAACTGAAAATGATGAAAACGATAAGAGGGATAGAACTACCGCAGGTATCTATGCCCAAGAAAAAGCGCCGGCGCTTTAGATTCGACTTCATCAAGCGTTTGAGGTGATTGGATGCACATCTGGAATATACGATGCATTGGCGACGGCCTACCGACGTATCACATCTCTGCTGTCATCCTCCCAGGAAAGTCCGGTACTAATTCACAGACCCCAGAGCGACTAAAGGCATGGTGACCCTGAGCGCGGAATCGAACAGTCGACCACGTATCTGTCGCAAAGCACCTCTAGCCACTGCGCTACACGTGCTCCGCAAATGACAAAGAGGAGTACAAAGTCCTTGAAGGCTATAGACTGCGTAGTTTCAATTTTGCAAATTTTGAAAAACTTCAAATTGGATTCCGTTCACACCACTTTCCTCAAATTATAATATATTAGGTCTTCTAATAAGTTTTGACACTCGAGCAATAAACACCAAATTTATAAACTAAGAGTATTTAAATTGTCTCAACAGCACGATTCAAAATTAGTGGCAACAGCCTGAACACATTTCTGACATCTCCCAGGCAACAAATTAAAATCATTTCGCACAAAATTTTCCAAGCTTTCTTTTTCACCACACTTGTCCATACTTGCCGCATCATGGCCGTTTAACGAAGTTTTGTCAAAATTTGCTGCTTTACGAGTACGAATTAGGATGCAATACGCAGACTTTCTTCGAGAATATCACCGTGCAAAGGCTGAAGTATTTGTGTTTAGAAGAACAGCGTTTCGGTTCTTTGAAGAGTTTCACCACGATATCAGGACGCCATGATGCGGCAAATATGGACAGATTTACTACCAAGGGAAAGCTCAGAAAACCCTGCATGAAGTGGTATTGATCTGTTGCTTGAGAGATGGCAGACATGTGTCCAGGCTAATGCCACATACTTTGACCAGTGTTGTTAGCAAATTTAACTACTTGTGGTTGATAAATTTGGTGTTTATTGCTCTAGTGCTAAAATTTATAAAACCTAATATTATTAAAATGTTAATGACCCTTGATGATAATTCCTCGGTAATCAAAGCATTCCATGAGTTCAGAACCTCATAGACTCATCGAAGTGGTTTTTTACTCTATCATACTAGTTTCATACATGACTTCATAGAACCTCTTGAAACTTAGAAAATACGTAAAACGGAGTCTTTCAAAAACTGGGAATCGGCAAGAATTCAATATTTAACTGTTATCCTCGCAATGCTCTGATGTCATGACTAAACATATTCAATTATGCTGCGTGCCATGCAAAACGTGATAAAAATGATAGCAGAACAGAACCACGAGAGAGCACTGGTCAGAGCCTCCTCAAAGGTCAGAGGCATATTCAATTCCCGTCCAAGACTGAGAGTTTTGCATATCACCCTACATCAGTGGAAGAGAAATTTTAGCTCTTTATTTTATAGCGGAACAGTGAACGACAGCTACAAACATGAATGATTGTACCTATAACTCTGTTCCAAATACGAGCTCTGACGCTATATTTTGAAAAAGAAAATTCATGACCTGCGCTGTAATGAAAATTGTACCTTCGTAGAATACGATGATTCACATCGAAAATTGATTATTTCAATTTGTATTTCAGCTGCTAAAAGCTACTCTGAAATAAATGGTGATTTGAATTTGGAAAAGTCATTATTTTCGTATCACATGACTCCATAGACTGCGCAAATTCGCATAAGTGTCGAAACACTACGCAGATCTCAATAAAACATGGGAACCAGAGGAGGCTCCTTTTCAGCGGCTAACATGAAAGATTTTGGAAGATAATTCTATCTGTTCCTAAGCATTTAACTTCCCCTTGTATTGAGCAGATTATGGAAAACAGATTGGAAAGAAACTCGAAATCTTCCGAGAACATTGAGCAGTACACAAAAAAGCGGCCTCAGGCGGGAGCTAAACCTGCGTTTCGCCCTATCGGGCGTGTGCTACCACTTCACCCACCAAAGCCACCTAGTTTGCGACCACTCTTTCATCGCTATGAGCTATCGAATCTGTCAGTAATCAACCCTTCGCTGGTTTGCTTTGGTAAGCATATATCGACGCTAAACCCAGATGGGCAGCCCTTTCCCTTTATGTATCGGAGAAAGAGGGGCCTCATGGCGGTCGCATTGCTGGTGCGACGGTAGCCACCCCCGGTAAGGGTGATAAACAGGTTCAAATCCCAATGAGCTCATTTTTTTGCTTGCCACTCTATCATCTCAGAAGGATGTTTCAACACCCACTGCTGAACCACTGCCAAACAGCACTAAAGTTAAGGAAAAAGAGGTTACTCAGAATGCATTCGAGATTATTCTACAAAAAGTATAAAAAGCCTTCAGAGATACGGAACTTCAACTCGCCGCATCTAATGCTGCATAATATCGTACCAAAAATGACGAAAAGCAAGAGAAGTAAGCACAGGTTCCTCAAACCTAGTAATACGGTAACGAAAAACTACTAGCCTTTCATAAGGTCTGCTTCGGGCACTTATACAGTGCAATACACGTGCTTCGGCCTTCCAACTCATCAGTAGCACGATCCCTTTCGCTTCAGTCAGTTCCTCGGGGATCTATTCCTACACAGAGGAATCGACGACGAACTTTTTACATTCGACGAACGATAAAACAATCACCGTGGTACTCATTCAGAGTGACTGATTGTCGATCGCATGGCATATAGCTGTTACGTGGGCATATGTAACAAACAGTGCAATAGACTATTTTGAGATCTCTCTCAAGAATTCTTCTTCTACTGTTTTTTTGTTACTACCTTCAAGCAGTGAAATAGTGTTGAAATATGGATCTAACAATCTTGAGTAATATGCAAGACATTCAACATCAGCCGGAAGTTGAACCCTTGTTTCACCTGTGCCGTGAACTTGTGCTACCACTAACACCACCAGCGCCTTAAGAGAATTACCAATGTTCCAAAGATAAAAAATATCATCACAATGTGTCTTTAGATAATAGTTACTGGCTTTTGGAATGTTGGACTTCAAATCCCTCGTTTGCAAAATGTTCCATTGGACTCAAGACTAAAAAATCAAGTACTTAACTTTTACTATACTTTTACTGTTCATACTTGGCACTTCACAATAAAGCTTCAAGGGATGTTCGGTGATGTGTCAAGACGTTCGGGACAATGTGTATGGTTTTCGATGCACTGATTGTCGCGTAACGTCTCGGCTTAGTGGGAACTACTGTGATAAGTTCGCCTTGATACAATCTCCAACTTATCTGATAGACTTATTTCATATGGTTTGCGACACATAGGTCGTCGTGGTCGACCAACCGATACGATGGTGCGATCCCGCTCTCAATGTTCACCAAACCTCTTATCCCTCCCGGGTCGGCGAATTGATACCACGTCTGTTTGGAAGGATAACAGCATTGGATTGGTACATCGGCAAGCAGCAACAAATTATTTTAGAGGCCAGACAAAGACATTCAATCACCTTTCACGATATTAGATGAAGCCGAATGCATGACGCATGTCCCGGGATTGAGCAGCACCAGGAGTTTAGCCCTTTTTTCACCCTTTATTCATCCAAAGTTTTGAAAGGACGTGGACGATATAAAAAGATTATTCGGATTGTGTCAAAAGGAATATCCGTCTTAACGTCCCTCCCATTTCTCCCTCATATTTTGTTCTACACCAGCCGAATCGTTTTATCAAACCATTCTAAAGTTAAAAGGGTTGAGATATAGAGCCACTGTAATGCTTCCATATTGCCGAACAGCAAAAACTGCAGAATAAAGCGCACATTCTTATGAAATAGACTGAGAAAAACCTTTTAAAATAGAGAATTCTTTGGAGCTACGTTTAACACAATACAAGACACTGCCTACTGGGATAGCTATCGTTATTTGAATATACGTATAATTTCTAGATAAAAAAGTAATAACCTGCTACCAGTGCCTCTTTTCGATGATTCATTTCCAAAGATTAGGAAATTAATAGCGAAAAGAATAGTCGGCAAAAAAATGAATATTACACTGGAGTTTACGATTTTTCCGGGTTATTTACAGATATCCAGAAATTATAGCACGGCCGCTTTCAATCTTAAACCTAGAAATCTCTAGGAATTTTTTATCATCATTGTTTTTTGACAGTGTTGTAAAACTCCAATCAAACATAAGAGACCTGAGTGATATGCAAAACATTCGACCTCTGGAGGAGTTGAACCCGTTTCTACCCATACCAAGCAACGAGCTACAAATCTTTGCTTACATACAAACAAGGGTAAAGCTCTCACCTTTGATCAATCCCTGTAGAACGCGTTATGCATTCACCCCAATTTTCAGGTTCGTTTGAGGCTATTAATTGCATATCTCGCAAGTGAATAACTCGCGGCAGCCTACCGATGTTCTAAGCTAATGCTGGTATCCTCTTAAAGAGTTTGGTACCAATTCACCGACTCCGCGGGGATGGAAAGCTTGGTGAGCTTTGAATGCGAGATAGGACCATTGACCACAGAGTGATCGACCATATGTGCCGCACAGCACCTCTAACTACTTCGTCACACGCTCTCTACATCCAACCTCATTAGTTGAAGTTCCAGAAATAATGCAATTTACATGACTTTGTCCAAAAGCTGCAAATTCTGACGTTTTTCCAGATAAGAATTCTGATTTTTGCTAGACCATCGAACATATTTCACTGTTTACCCTTTGGAGACCACGTGCTACGAAAGGTCGCACGCCCCGACGTCGCATCTCGCTCAGCTACTGTAATCCCGGTATAGCGTCTCGAGGCAAAGTAGGCAGGCAGCATGTGCAAGTCCGGTCAACGCGCAGATGCTGCCTACCTATGACCGCCGCACGGGCGACCAGCGCGACGTCGTTTCCTGCCAGCGGCGCTCCCCAAAGGGTTGAAAGCTCATTTTCTAAAATTATAATAGCCCTTGCCCACTGCTACCAAAGTGGAAACTCACATATTGAAAGTCTGAATATCGCTTTGAATTTCTAAGAGATATGTCTCAACAAATTTGATCCTCCATAATAAGTATGTAAAGTTCTCAACTCCTGAAACACTATAGTCATCAAAGAACTACAGCTAGTTGTCTCAAAACCACCGTGAAGCGCTATGCTTCAAACATGAATTAGTAATGGAAAGCACAAAAAACCCTTCGTACCGGTAACACTCATGATTAATTTTCCCTAAACCGACTATCTATTGACCTCGGAACTCTTCAATAACACCCAATTTTTCTCTGTTTGTAAACCAACTTGAGGTTTTAGAGCAGAATATTATTTACTCGTACAAAAAAGTTTCAGCGGTTCCTTCTTCCTCAAAGCATGGAAATCAAATTACCCTTAATCAAGTCAGCCAACCACTTGGTGGAGGTTGCGGACAAAGTGATCTTTGGAAGCTCTGAAGAAGATAAAGCCGCCGAAACATCAGCTGTAGAGATAAACCCTACACAAAAATCTCGTGTTTGGCCAACAAAGAAAAAAATTGACTCATAATTGAACCAGTAAGAGGACAATGACGAAAACGATTTCAAATGCTCATAGAAAGTCGCTGGCCTAAACGGTTTGGATATGAGACATCTACATGGGAAAATGTTGCGTAACGCTGGTAGAAGCAACAGCCCATCCCAGGTAGCACTAGTGTTTGGCCATGTTTGGTATGCAGGGACCAACTGAACAGAGACCTAATGGGAACTAAATCGGATAAATAAAATCGAATGGTTTTATCATCGTTTGATTGCGCATTTTCCTGCTAACATTTTGGTATACGATTTGCTTATACTTCAAGACATACTTGTCCTGGGGAACAAATTCGATTGCTACTCACACACGAATGTCGCGTAGGGGAAAATGTTAGTGAAGCGGCGCGCAAGATTCATGGAGCTCCAGTGAAGGGCAGAGCGCGACTGATCCACTAGAGTGTTCTCTCCAGCCTTGAACTACGCGAACCACTTCCTAGCCGCCCTTTCTGCGACCATCGCTCAAAGTTCTATCAATTCTAAGAGCCGCTTCACTAGCGTTTTCCCCTACGCGTCATTCGCGCATGAGTAGCAGGCGGCTTTGTTCCCAAGGCAGCACCATCTCCGAGCAAGCATAGGCGAGTTGTATACCAAAACGTTCGCGATAAATTGCGCAATTTGACTTTTCGAAAACTTATGAATACCCAATAGTGTCCATTTCCTTCAATAACTGAGCTCACAGGAGTTTCATAAATTTAGCCTATTCGGCTAATGCTTGGAGGTCGACGTCTTTTTCAAAGCCGATGCATCGAGTCGATTCTTCAAACTCGTTCGAACTTTCGACTCGAAGCGTCGGCTCTGAAGAAGACGAAGATTTCGAAACCTGGGCCGACAAAACTTTATCTACTAATTTCGTTCAAGCTCAATCTTTCAAAGAAAAGGGATTATTGTATAGAAATGCCAAGCGTGGGAAATCATTTCCAGAATACCGACTTCTCCGATGCACTCCTCCTTCTGGTAAGATCGAAAGAAAACCACTTACAGTCTGTGCATCCTGGTTCTGGTTTATCCTCTGCTGAATGCGTTCGTATCCTCCACGTAGCCTATTCGCCGTTTCACGAACGGACTGCGATGACTGGTCTCTCACTGAATAGATCTAAGTTGCTTCACTTACATTCGACTGGTTTATGTAACCTTGTTATAAACATTTGATATTATCAGAGAGAATGTTTAGAGCCATTTCGAGACGGGTACGTCAGTGCTTACGTGTGTTTCGACGGTCTCGCCCGCCTCGATAGAGCCACACTCTTCACAGGTTCCCGCCTACGTTCCATACTGGAATAGAATAGTGAAAATGCGGAAACCACAGTTTCACCGTTACAACGTCTCCGTCCCTACTATTAATAGGGGTTCCAGGTTCCCCTTAGTGGGAGAGAAAGGTGAAAACGTGGAAACGACAATTTCACAGTTACAACTCTTCTGTCCATACTATCAGTAGGGAGACCTGCGGGGCATGTGGCTCTAATGAGGCGGGTGAGACAGGTAAAATGTACGTAAGTCACTGACGTAACAACCTCGTAATAGCTTAGCCCTTGAGAAACCATGGTCCCAACCCCCTGCGTCTCTAAACCTAATGTTGCGTCTAACAATGGCGTTTAACCCCCACTGTGCAACTTTCAAACGCAGCACGCTCTATTGTTAGATGCAACACGCTGGTGGTTAGACACGCTGGGTCCATGGTCCCGTAAGGGTTAAAACATTCTCTTCATGAAGATCTAAGTCAAGTCAACAGTACGCGTAATTAGTTTGAATAACTAACCGTTTTCACTACCGAGTGTTCTATCGGTGTACGACGACTCATCACTACTATCGAAATCTTCAGGCTGAACTGTGAGGTCTCTTCCATTGGCGTCTATATCTTAATGTGACAAATGAAGAATATTAAGCGAGATATTACTTCTGTACAAAGAGAAAGACACAATACCAATGCGAACATCCAACATATTCGTGTGGCCACCGTGGTTCATCAGTGTTCGACTAGAAGCTGCTTCTACAGGCTGAAAATAGCGCATAAATGGAAATGTACAGGATTCGCGTGTGGGCTGTGCGACACACATCGACCAATCAAAGGCCAAGGTTCAATCACGCGCTCAAGGCTCAACAGTCCCCTTATCGTTTTCGCGTCGGTGAATTGGTATGACTTGTGTAGGAGTATAGCAACACTGACTAAGTACATCAGCATCCCACTACAAGTAAAGGCCAGACTGCACTCGAGTCATTTCAAACAATGCTCAATGAAGTTGGATGCATGGTGAATCCCTCAAGGATTGATCAACGCCGAGAGCTTTATTCTAATTTTGCATAAATTAAACCGTTAGATAAGCTTTGGCGCTAGCACAAAAAACATTTAATTTATTAACCAGAAGTGGTTAAAATTGCATGATTTTGGCACTGTTCAATTGTGCATTTTCTTGCGGACATTTTGGTAGACAACTTGAGTATACTCACTTCAAGATGGAGCTGTTTTGGGAACAAATTCGCCTCCCACTCATGCACGAATGGCGCGTAGGTGAAAATGCTAGTGAAGTGGTCAGCGCACAAGATCAATGGAGCTTTGAGCGATGATCCAGTTCCAGAAAGGACGGCTAGGATATGGTTCACGAAGTTTAAAGCTGGAGAGAACAGTCTAAAGGATCAGTCGTTCTCAGGCTGTCCACAAGAAGCTCCACTAATCTTGCGCTGCTTCACTAGCATTTTCCTTACGCGCCATTCCTGTATAGTAACAAGAGAATTTGTTCCCAAGACAGCTCTATCCTATAGCAAGCATAGGCAAGTTCTCAACCAAAATATTCGCGAAAAAATGTGCAATTGAACGACACTAAAACTATGCAGTTTCAATTACCACTAATTAATAGATGTGATGCTTAATGATTTAGTGCCAAAACTTATGGAAGGACCAAGTAAAATCACAACGAGTAGGTTCGCTGAAAGCTTCCCTGAATCTAACAAATGTTAGGCTGGAAATCAAGATCAGCTCATGAGAAAGAAGGGAATGAAGATGCTTTATGACCATCTACAACTCGATAAAAAAACACCTCCACTCTCGTTCAAGGCTTAACCAGCAGCTTTATAGCAACAGTTACAGACATCATCATCTTAGAAAGCAAGTGCTGATCACGCTGACGACAGAAGCTACTTAATTCAAAGCCGCATGTAAGATCCTACACTCTGATAGGGAAATGAGCAGACGAGAACACATTGCAGAGTTCTGAGTACGGATAGACTCAATCCACGTAGAAGGACAAAAAGACAAAGTTTTCAGTGACAATGGTCCCAGGGAAAGTGTTGGTTGCATTTCATCAACCATCGTTTGAGGTGACAGAATGCCTACCTAGCCCTTACAATAACTCGTCGTAGCCTGCTGATGTATCAGATTAGTGCTACGACTCCTCTCAGACAAATCTGACACCAATTCACCGACCAGGAAAAGGATGAAAGGTACAGCGACCTCTGATACGGGCAGAATCAAATTATCAACCTCGTGTCTGTGGCAGGGCACCACAAACATCTAGTCTACCGGAATCATATAACCAGCACGAGAAAAAAATTATCCAAGGGTAGCCGATTGGTTAACAATGCTTACTGTTAGATCATTCCTCCCCCAACACTCTTCGGCAGTCAATCAACATATTCCCTTAGTAACGCCCGCCCCAGCCAGGCTATCCTCGAGCTTGCAAAGTCTGCTCGAGCAGCATTTTACGTCATTCATGAAGAAGCCGAGCTCCTCAAGCAAGCGACGAGTGTGAGGAGACAAAACGAACGCTAGAAGTACCGGGATCTGCACAACAAAATTATACCAACCGCCTCTACCCAAGAAAGCAAAACGAACCAGTCTCGAAGTACTTGGAGAGAAACAAAAGGTAACAGAACCTCGTAAACAACACTCACTTGTTGTGATTCGTAAGATTCTTGATCGGCTGAATGTGAGCTACTGGGAGAAAAGAATGGAATGGTGATCTCCATGCTGAGAAACGGTATGATCGTTCGAGCAATAACCTACGTCTTAATTTGGATAGATACAATCGTGGTTGCGTACCAGTGATGTTAAAAAGTTTTCCGCACCAGATCAAATAGTTTACTGTCATGTTAGCAAAACTACTATACAATTATACATTACACAGATACAATAAATCGAACAAAATTAAGTATATTCAAAACATTGAACCAGGGCAGGAATTGAACTCGTGTCTCACCTTTTCTGGCTATACGTGCCAACCACGCCACTCCCTTAGCTCTTCTTCTCCTACCACTCTTTCTGAGACGATACGCAATGATATGTCATTTCAGGCCAAACTTCAGCACTGATACCTCGTATCGCAAAAGAGTGATCTCGGAACAGCTGCCCTAGCAGTGCTACGGTTAACACGCGTTTCTGGAGAGGCTGAGACGCGGGTTCGACTCCCATACAAAGTTCAAGGTTTTCATGTCACTCTTTTGAATGTATAATTAAAGCGTCATATCATTGATATATTGAATGTCTAGTTAAAGCATCATATCATTGATATATTGAATGTATAGTTAAAGCATCATATCATTGATACTAAAGCGATAAGATAAAGAGGATTCTTGTAGATCACATATTATGACAATCACATATATACAGATACAACAGGTACACCGATGGTACAACAGGTACGATGATAAGTGACGATACATGCCAGATAAGCGAAATATGTAGAAAAAATTGGTACTCTGTGGTTGCAAGGGGATAATGAAAAAGCGACCTCACTTGCTGGAGAGGAGCTTTTCATAGGAGTGTTAGTAGCCATTTGAAAGCTGAGATCACTGGATATGGGCCACCTCGCCGGTTTTTCAAAATACTTATTCATAACGCTGGAAAATCTACAATAAAACTAGCTTCAGACGCGCATATCTCTTGCCGGACAGAGCTCTTTCTATGGACTGTCAGTAATCATTCGATATCGCAGTCATTGCTAATTCCAAGGCATGGCTTATATCCTGGATAAAACGTTTCTCTGCAACCAAGCAAGTAAAATAATCTGAATTCGCCGTGAATTGGCCAACGACCACTTCGGTCGTACATGCAAATTCAACTTATTTTAACTGTTGCGTTGCAGAGAAACGGTTTTTCTAGGACATAAGCATAGAGCTGGAATCACAAACGATTACGCAATCGAGATATTGCCAATATTTCGAAGAAGGAGCTCTGTCCGGTGAGAAATGTGCGCGCCTTAAACGCAAGAAATTTCCTTCCGTAAAAACGTCAAATTAAGGCTTTTTCGAAACCCGGCGACATAGGCCTGTAGCCAGAAATTTCAGCTTTCGAATTACTTTTTTTTTTACTAAGATTATTAACACTCCTGAGAAAAGTTTCCGTCTAGCGAATGAAGTCGGTTATTCAGTTGTCTCCTAATAACCGAAAAAAACCAAACATTTTTTAGCGAGGGTCGGAGGGAGGTACCAACGATAATTATAGGGGTTGGCTATTTTACTTCGCAGAAATCGACAGATTCAGTCCCTCCCGTGTCTGACTTTCCTAAAATTACACGCCACGTTATGATCCTTCAGCGCCTCAACCGTCAGCTTTGGTTGCGAGTTGTGTTCCCTTCCTCGGTCAACGTAGATCTACGAAACAGAACAGAGCAGAACATAGGCAAATAACAAGTAGCAAAGGAATCCAGAAGTATACTCACCACACGAACTCGCTCTGATTGAGCGAATACTATGTAGAGAGCAAATACTAAGGCCAGAACTTGACAGAGAATGACAACGAAGAAAATCACTAAGGTGATAGAGAATCCTATGGTTAAGGCGACCCAAATCCTGAAAAAAGAACAAAATTGAAATGTGAGCGACAAGAATTGCCTACTTAACCGCTTTTCAGCTCTTGCGGGACCATGGACCCACGACCTTTGCATCTCTAACTGGCAATTCTAGACAGTCTGCCCCACCTCCTCTTCATCGTTCCCCTAGCGTGCTGAGTCTAACAATGGTAGATTGCTGCATCTAACAATGGTAAACTGCTACGTCTGAAATTGCACGCTGTTGCGACTAACTACGGCATGCTGGAGGCTAGTGATACGGGGGAGGTGGAGCGGACCGTGCAGAATTATCAGTTAGAGATGCAGAGGCCGTGTGTCCACGGTACCGAAAAGATTAGCAAGGCTAAGACGTTGTAACTGTATATACAATACCGTTGACTAATACGCTAAACTTTGAACCTCGGACGGGAATTTATGCAAGGTTCCACTCTTCCCAGACTGACGTATTGACCACTGTTCTACCGTGACTCCTCTTCTGCTATCATTTTTCCTACAATGCCGATTTGTGCTCGCCAGCCCAAATTATTGATGGCGAAATCCTGAGAGAACTGGTACCTTGTTTCGAGAAAAGAGTGGTAGCAAAACAGTTGCCTCGGTAGTGCAGTGGTTAGCACACGTTCCTGAAGAGGCTGCGACGCTGGTTAAACTCTCGTCCGACGAGGTTCAAAATTTGCACATTACTCAGTATTGATGAATAACTACAATGTTACATAAAAGTAGTTACGACAATATGAACGCACCGGTAGTGACAACCATCACATCTGATATCACATGATCGTGGAGGATCCTGACGAAATGCACGAAAATCGGAACAGCCAGCGTTTCCTTAGAAAGGCAATATCATAGAGAAAAAGGAAGCCGGTAGTGAGTACTCAAAGAAGTCCACTAACCGCAACAACGAAACGTCGTTTGTAAACGATCTAGAGATTCCTGGATAATTCCTGCACCCTGATAGTAGTGCTGCACCATGTAATTCAAGGCATCCGACAGTTCAACGTCAATCTAGAACAGAGCTTTTGCTGCTTATAAGAGTTGAATGGTCTTTACGGCCTCATATCGAAGATAACATTAGAATATAAGCTCTGAAGCTCTTGACGCAGATCAATTCCGAAGGAATGCGCCATGTATTCGGGAATATTCGCAGCATAGCAGAAGTAAATAAATGCTCATCTTACTTTTACAATGACTCGCGGTAGCGTATCGATCTATCAAGTCACTGCTGATATCTTCATAAACAACTTTGATACCGAGTCACCGACCTCGAAAAGATGGAAAGCCTGGTGAGTCTTGGGCGCGGGAGAGAGCAAACCATCGACCATTGACAGATCGATGGCCACTCATGCCCCGGAACACCTCTAAGTACTGCGCCAAATGCGCTCATCATCAAAAATCGGATAATTTCCGAAAAAATAATTCAAAAAATTAAACTTACCCCGTCTTTCTTGTAAAAGAGATATATTCCACAGCAGAGGGTAGCAATAAGAAGGACAAAAACGGCTAAAGCATAAATTATTAGTAGAACACGGCAACCCTCATTCACACCACAACAACCTGAAATACATTGGGAATCAATAAGCAACCAGTAGGGTATTTTGTGGTTATAAGGGAATAAATGAAAGACCGACTTCTGTTCGCTGGAGAGGAGCTTTTCACAGAAGTGTTGGTAATCATTCAAAACTGAAATTTCTGGGCTACAATCCCACGTCGCCGGATTTCAAAAAGCGTGTACCTGACGTAGTTACAGAAGAGAAACCTTGGTCGCACATGCAAATTCGACTTATTTTACCTGCTTCGTTGCAGCGAAACGGCTTTTCCAGGAACTAAGCCAACCACTAGATTCAGCAACGATTACGCTATCGAATTATTACTGATAATCCAACGAAAGAGCTCTGTCCGGCGAGAAATATGCGCGTCCGAGGCTAGTTTTATTCTGAATTTTACAGCATAACAAAAGGGTGTTTTAAGAAGCGGCGACGCGGGACTGTAGCCAGAAATGACAGCTTTCGAATGATTACTGATGTCTTACAAAAAGTTCCTTTCCAGCGAATGAGGTCGGTTATTCATTAGTCCCCTTTTAACCACAAAATACCCCAGCACCTGCAATAAAACTTCTGAAAATCCACGACCCTCCAAACGGATAAGGATGTAGATTTTCCTGAATAATTTCGGTATTTACCAAAGAATGCCACAGCAATCATAAAACATCCCAAGATGATCATGATATACGAGAAGGCGTATAACGTTGGTGCTTCCCAAAACGCTTCATCGACAACTTGACGATACCTGAATGTGAATAGAAGACTAGACTGAACAGGTTTCAAGTAAAACCTATCAAGAAACTCGGTACTTATATGTTAGATGACGACAAATAAAAAATCGATCTCTTCGTTGGACAAGAATTTTTCATAGGAGTGTTAGTAATCATTCGAAAGCTTAAATCCCTAGCTATAGCCCTACGTGGACGGTTTTCCATAACACCTTTCTATGACGCTTTGAAATCCACAATAAATTAATTTCCACATGCAATATGCGTTCTTCTTTTTACATCGCTTATATTTCGCCGGACAAAATTCCAGTCTCAAAGAACTCAAAACTGAGTTTGCTTTTTGAAAAGCTCTTTTGATAGCGCTGTAGGAGAAAGAAAAGATTTGTACTTGAAAGCTCGCCGGACAGAGCTCTTTTCTAGACTATTAGTAATCATTCGATAGTAAGTAGGTTTCAATGATTTTAACGCTATGTTTATTTTCTATGAAGGACCGTTTCACTGCAGTCTAGCACGGAAAATAAGATCGAGCTTTACTTATTTGGCACGCTTGTTTACCGGCTAATTTACGGACTGGGGGCGAGCGATCGGTCGATGGCCTGACTCATTAGACATGTGTGGTTCAAATTGTTAACCAATTAGAGATTTCTTCCCGGCTTTGAGAGAAACTCCAGACAAAAAGATCTGACGCCGATATCACGAGACTTTCTCCACACGTTCATATGTTTTCTGTACTTTCAGAGAATTATACGCATGAGAAAAAAGAAGGGGCGCGGAGGGTGTAGAATATAATTTTATCGCAAATTTTACAGCGTTATAAAAAGGTGCTTTGGAAAATCGGCCATGTGGAGTTGTAGTCAGAGATATAAGCTTTTGAATGATTATCAAAACTCCTATGAGAAATTTTTGTCCAGCGGAAGGGATCGGTTTTTCATCTGTCGTCGTCCAGCATTTAATCACCAGAAACTCCTCGATTGAAAGAACAACTCACCTCTCACTAAGGAAATCTCTAAATCTACTGTCAACGCGCAACCATACTCCCATTGTTAGTAATAAACCGCCAACAACCTAGAATAGAATCGTTTAACATGTACTCAAGAGATCGACATTATTTAAAATTCATCGCCTCCTAATTGAGGAAGGTTATTTGAACAAATCGGCTACAATTAACTGACTTTTCCAGGCTCATAAAGGAGACAGATCCACCAAAACGACGGCCAGTATCGAAACGAATAAACTTTATGGTTAGAAACCCCATGTGTGCCCAGAAAAAAAAGAACTGTGACAAGTGCCGTTTTGAGCTGAAATTTTTCGGAGGAAATAAGAGTGATACTTATGTTTCCAAAAATCAGAATATACCTCCAATCACAAACAGAAATAATATATTTGACGGCATCATTCAGTTCCAGCAAAAAAAGATATTCCCTGTCTCATCGCTTTGATTTTTGAAAACCGCAGCCTTAACCCTTTGGGGACCACGGATCCACCTCCTCTGTATCTCTAACCTCCAACGTAGCAACGCTGGACGGCTGTTCGTGTTGCTGTCCATTGGGTCGGGAATCACTGTCTGTCTCACTCCTCCTTGTCACTCGGCAAGCGTCGAGCAGTTAGCGGTGACAAGTGCCCCTCCCCCCTTCCCCATTATCAGGAACATGGTTGATGGTTCCACCCCTTAGCACGAAGAGCCGTCCAACGTTCCCAGACTGGGAGTTAAAGACGCGGAGGAGGTGGGTCCGCGGTCCCGAAATGGTTAAAGGGAGATAAGCGCACAAGAAAAGTTTGGTTAGTTCTGGAAAACCAGATATTTCCCGTAGTAGGCAAAAGGTGTCTTATTCTGTGGTGAAAGATCTCCACATTTCAATACTTTTATTACAAATGATGTAATTATTCTGGACTTAGAGATGCCAATTCAACCCGGTCGGGAAGGCAGCCGAACGGTCGCGTAGAGCGAATCGAACAGGGCAAGCGACTCTCTTCATTATATCAAAGTTTTGTTCTCCATTTTGAGAAAAAAAAATTCTAAGTGTTCGGTGCAACCCTTATACTCCATGATTTTCTCCACACGCTCATGTGCTTTGATCTATATATAACTACTCTTGAGTGCGAAGAAAACCCTGAGGGTGAAACATGGTCTTCTTTTCGCTCTCACGGCATTATTTGAGGTGCAACGTTACCTGGTTCCACTCACGCGGTAAGGAAATAACAGTCGTTCTATTCTTTGAACCGTTCGTGACGGGGTGTACCTCTGCAGGTACACGGCTTTTTCGCTGGATGGAGCTACTTTCCTAGACTTGTAATGATTATTCCAAAGCTTAAATCTAAGCGATTTTAGTATTGTGCTTGCTTCCAGAGAAGGCATTCTCAGTGAGCTGTAGCAGCAAAAATAAAATCACATTCCATTATCGACACGAATTTCGTTCGCCTAAGTTCTCTGGATGGCTTTCTAATGTAGCTGGGAAATCGCTTAATAGCATAAATCCTGGTGATCCTGAAACTACACGGAATACACGTACACGATTATATATATATATATATATATATATATACATATATATATACATATATATATATATATATGAAAACCTTCCTAAAACTTGAACCCAGCTTCAGAATCGCCAGGATCTATGCTATCAAACGATTTGCACAGCTACAATGGAAAGCCACCCAGAGAACTTGGCTGAGCAAAAATGCGCGCTGAGTGTGCAATGTAATTTTACTTTCACTGCTACAGCGCACTGAGAAGGCCTTCTCGGGAAGCAAGCACAATGCTGAAATCGCCGAGATATAGGCTTTCGACTAATCACTATAAGTCTAGAGAATTAGCTCTATCCAGTGGAAAAAAAACCTCTGACTACTCTTGTACCTGGAGAGGTACACGTCGTATCGAAAGGATTAAGGTTGACAACGGCCATTATTTGCGCACTGCGTGAGTGGAACAAATTAACGTTGCTCCCTAGGTATAGATCACCTCCTACCGTCTTAGATCATCATATGCTCACCGAAGTCATCTACTCCACACCGCTTAACTCTTAGTAATAAGGGGAAAAGATCGAAATACAAGAAGCAAAGCGAAAGAAAAATGTCTCTTACGATAAAAACGATGTTGGCCGTGAATATGCCATATCTGAGCCACGGTAAGCAAGATCGATCCTTCATGTCCGATCGCAGACTAAATAGAGGAAATAAAACGCAAACAATTTCACAATGATTCGAAAAACCAAACAAACTTTAAAAATCTTAACATTATAACGTACTAAATTCTTGAGAACTGCCCTTAATAAGCTGATACTGAGCTGCTAAAACTTATTTTAGTGTCTAGAGGCTAATGCTTCATTGGGATTTCCTTTATCAAAGGCAAGATAGGAACATATTATAATTTTTAATACGTTATTTAAAAAGCTTACGCCATTTTGGTTCTCTTAATATGATTTCTGCAGTGAAATTGCATTGTTTTGATATCGTTCAACTGCGCATTTTCTGGCGAAATTTTTGGTATAGAACTTGTCTATAATTGTTTTAAGATGGACCTCTCAGGGAACAAATTTACTCGTTACTCATGCATAAAGGGACAAAAATGCTTGTGAAGCGACGCACAAGATTAATGGAGCTTTCTGTAGACGGCCCTAGTGCGACCGATCCTCCAGTCCGCTCTCTCCAGCTCTGAACTTTGCGAATCACTTCTAAGCCTTCCTTTCTGCAGCCATATCCTAACCCAAAGCCCATTATTCTTGCGCGCCGCTTCAATAGCATTTCCTCTACGAGCCATTTATGCATGAGTAGCGAAGGAATCTGTTCTTAAAACAGCTCTATCTTACAGCAAATATAGGCAAGTTGTATAACAAAATGTTTGCAAGAAAATGCATAATCAAAAATAAAACCAAAATCATGCGATTTCATCGCAAAAATCATATTAGAAAAACTAACCGACACGAACTTTTCACACAACCTATGAAACATATATATATGTATATATAAAGGTATGTGCTCGTACATGTAAATATACACATATACGCATGCATATATATACATATATACATATAAACATGTGCAATGTGTATAAATATACATGCACACACATATGTATCTAAATACATTACTGGTCAATTTTTCCTCAAAAATCCAAAAAGATGTCAAGAGGACGAAAACTGACTCGCACACGTATTTCCGGGATTTCTTATGTTTTTACTGCTTGTTGCGCAGTGTTATGATGTTTCAAATATTCCAAAGAGAATTGAGTAGTTAGCAAAAATCCGACCTCGGACGGGAGTTGAACCGGCGTTTCATCCAAATCGGGGACGCGTGCCACCATTACACCACCGAGACCCCCGCTTACTTATCACTCATTCTTCAATATCTTTTTGTCATATCTATCAGCCATCAACCATTGACAGATTTGGCCGGCTAAGCAATGCGCTTTATAAACCCAGGGTGGAAGCGGGTTCAACTCCCGTCTGAGGTCGAATTTTTGCTTATCACTCAACTCTCTCAGAAATATTTGAAACATCTCATAGGTAAATCGCCACCACCGGAACAATCTTTTATTCTGGATGGGCTGCACGAATTCTTCTACGATGAAAAAAGGGGCAGGAAAACCTCGCATATCTGGAAAACCCAGGCTTTACAAAACTAATAAAATTGCTTGTAAATTAATAAACCCAATAAATAAATAGAACCAAATTGAACTAAATTACTAAGTAAATTAGTAGGTAAATCAAAACGAATAGAAATAGGCTCATATGCCTTGTCCAGGATTGATTCTTCTAAAGAGGATTTTAAAAAAAATGATAAAGCTCTCGGCGCTGGTCAATCCCCGAGGGATGGGCCGTGCATTCGTCTTCAATTTTCCAACTTTGTTTGAGGTGATGGAATGCATATCTGGCCTCTTCAATGACTCGCGGTGGCCTCCCGCTGAACCGAGTCAGTGCTGCTAATCCTCCCAGACAAGTCTGAGACCTGTCTGGTACCAATTTACCGACCCCGGAGGGATGGAGGATGGCTTAGTGAGGCATGAGCACGAGATCGAACCATTGACCTCGTGTGCGACGCAGAGCACCTCTAATCACTGCGCCACATACGCTCTATTTTATAAAGACGAAGAAAAAAATAGCACTACGCCTTGTTCTCGGATGTCAAATCGACAATAAAATTCGCTTGAGCCTTAGCCATTGGAAGCCAAAACGATAAATTTAAACGATTTTTTGTGTCGCCACGGACGGGTTTGAAGAGAAAACGGAGAAAAAAAAGTAGAATTTCTGATTTTAAAGATATTTTTACATAAATTTGAAAATTTATCAGAAGGTCACATACCTGTCCTCGTACGACGAATCGGGACGACGTTGATGAAGGGGTCGACCATCGTCATGTACAGGGGAGTAGACCCTGAGGTGACGGGGTTGCTCGGACCACCCACCACGAAAACCCTCACCCCCGCCACCCCTCATAAAAACCATCCAAAAGAAACTAATCTCACCGAGGGAGGTCGCTCGTTCGCGTACGCCGCGCGAACGCGCCGCGTCTCACCATTGCCAATGGGTCAGATAAGGTGGGCACCAAGGTGGGCGATCGACGCCTTGAGTAGATCGAATCGATCTGAGGGATTAAGTGCTAACCTAAGAGAATTGAGTGGTAAGCAAAAATGCCACCTCAGGCGGGAGTTGAACTATCGTTTCACCCGTAGCGGCGGTGAGTGTTACCACTACACCACGCCAAGGCACCATCTCGCTATCATTCATTCTTGGTGGGTTTATGAAGCGATATCGCAACTCGAAGCGCATATGGCGTAGTGCTGAGAGGTGCTCTGCGTCGCTCAGAAGGTCCAAGGTTCGATCTTGCCTAGCCCATGGCTCACCAAGTCATCCATCCTTCCGGCGTCGGTAAATTGGTACTAGACAGGTCTCAGACTTGTCTGGGAGGATAAGTAGCACTGATTCTATACAAGGGGAGGTCACGGCGAGTCACTGCAAAGGTCAGGTATGCATTCAATCGCCTCAAACGAAGTTAGAAACCGAAAACGAGTGCATGGCGCAGCCCTCAAGGATTGATCAGCGCGAGAGCTTCATTCTTTTATTATCGCATTCGCGACCATCTCTGTTGATGGTGGTGGCTGATAGCTATAACAGAGAAATATTGGAAAATGAGTGGTAAGTAAGCGGTGGCACTGGTGGTGTAGTGGTAGCATGCGCTCCATGTATGGGTGAAGCTCGGGTTCAATTCCCGCTGAGGCCGGATTTTTGCTCATCGTTAAATTCTCTTAGGCACATTTGAAGCATCATAGAAATGTGAGAAAAACAGTGAGAATTTAAGAAACCTATGGGTCGACGGAAGGTCAATTCTAGGAGGTACTGTTTAGTAAGATCAGTTACATTATTCCTAAGCGTACAGTGAGAATAATCATCAAATCTAGTAAGATAGCGATCTAAAAGAGCAGAGTAGACTAAGAGTTTGCTATTGAGACGTCATTAATTTGCAGATATTTATTTGAAATGCAAGGAGGGGAGGAGGGCAGCGCAGTAGTTAGTGATGAGGGGTATTAGGACGGTCATAATCAGCGCGCTCGTTCAATCCCCTACCGTCTCGTTCCTCCTCAACTAAAATTACAGGGAACGGGAAGGTTTTAGTAATATATCACTCAGCTAATTCTAACACTGCTATAATGATTTTTTTATTTGATGTTGAAAATTTCATAGAATGGGGATGCCGTAGCCGAGTGGTTGTGATGCTCGTCACGGTGCGCGTTGAGCCGAACCGACTCGATCAACCAGTATTCGACGATCAAAAAGACGATTAGACGAAGATAATGCTAGAAGTACTGGAATCCGCACAGTGAAAAAAAAAACTGTGGAAACGGATCAATGAAGTGTCTTAAAGTTTTATTGAATTTTTGTTCAATTTTGTCTAAAATCTGTTTACTTGATTTACCTATTTTGAGGTGGGCTCAAGTTATGGATCGTAAGAATCAACGTGTCGCAGTAGTTGAGTTAAGCAAGGCGAGAATGAAAACCCCGACGTTGTTCAAATCAAATGGTTTCAAACCAGCAAGTTGTAAAGAGCAGTGAAACGTTTCAAATAGACGAGAATGATTGAGAAGAGTCCTTAGAAAGCTCGTCCAAGCACCTCGTGAACTCCGGAAATCATTCAAAAGTTCTGCTGACGAATTCAACGAAATCCAGAGCGTTCGATGGGCGAGATGGCTCGGGACGCTCGGGATCAGCGGGTGGAGCGGTGCAATATTGTCAAAAATAACCTAAAGCTGCGCAGCTACAAGATCGCTCGTGTTCACTTTCTGGACAAATAATGGAAGAGAAACGGCCTTCAAATGCTCTCCGAATGGCTCGCTTGATAGTTGGTGCTCGTTTTTCATAGGTGCTTTTTACGAATGAGAAGATATTCATGGTTGAACCATTCCATAATTGCCAGACTCGGCGTCAACTTCTCAGTAAGGGTCAGCAGGAGTCCGCTGTGATGGTCTGCGCCGGC
The DNA here is from genome assembly GCA_019055375.1 of Parelaphostrongylus tenuis. NCBI lineage: Eukaryota > Metazoa > Nematoda > Chromadorea > Rhabditida > Metastrongylidae > Parelaphostrongylus > Parelaphostrongylus tenuis. The sequence goes on along the minus strand of JAHQIW010004790.1, from coordinate 125,625 downwards.
ATTTGTGCTACCGGAAAGACGCCGTTGGTCTTTGTCAATAGAAACGTCAAAATCAACGCTGCCAGCTATCAGCAGTAAGTTTACGGAGCGTAGTGAAGCCTTGAAGTACTCAACACTATGGCGCCGGATTTACGCTTCAGCAGGACTGGGATCCTGCGCATTTGGCCCTCTCAACGATTGTCATCTGCCATGAGCTGTTTCCAGGTCTTTGAGGCAAAGACAACTGGCCGTCAAATTTGCAGGATTTCAGCCCAGTGGATTACCCCGTGTGGTCCATACTGGAGGAAAAAGTTTCGACTACTTGCTACACTACCGTAGACGTGCTCAAAACGGCTTTGACACGGCTTGGGACGAAATTACGGTGGAAGCGTCTGTGAGCATCGTCAGAAATTTTCGGAGACGACTTCGTAAATGCATAGAGGCCAGAGGAGGCAATTTCAAAAAATTGGTAAAAACACTTCTGCGTGTTGTTGTGAAAGTTAGTCTAATAAGCGTAATATTCTTCCAATTTAATGAATTCATTTGTTTATGCAGTAATTTTTTACTGTTGAAATATCCGAAAAAATCATAGGGACTTTTTCAGCACTGTGTACCTATCAAGCTTTATAAGTTAGCAATCTAAAGGACCAAAGCAAGCTGATACTTCATCAACAACAGTTCTTTATAGAATGGAATGTTTCATCTGAGTTGTGTGCTGCTGCTGCCAAGGGATCTTTCCCACAAGCACAAAAGCTACGCATTGCCTTGCGGTTGTTTTCATTTTATTTAGTTGTTCGAATATGTATGTTACTCTGGTAGAAACTTGCTTTCTTTTCGACAATATGGTTTTGCAAATTTGAAATTAACTTTTCTATAATCTAATCCTGGCAGAAAACTTCTCTTGAAAAAACTTGAATCTGTAAATGCTGCAATTTTCTATGAAAATCTGTATGTTGAACTGTTAAGCGTTTGAACATCACAGCGTTCAATAATCAGATAGTTAAGCAATTAATGGCATATTCCAGCCTATACTCTTTCAAATGGTATAGCTCAGCTCAGAACAAATTTTGTTGGTCGAAATATAAGGGATTTAAATATACAAGATCCTTGTCCACGAAAAACAATTCGTTTTCGTTTCCGTTGAGATAATTAATTCTAGAGACGACGAAGATGTTGATGGCAGTTTTGGTCTCGTCTTGGTTTCTGAAGTACTTCTCACATAGTATCTTGAAGAGATGCTTAGAGAGGTGATGGTCAATAGACGAGAGGTTCGAAGACTATAGGGGACGAAGAATAGTGACGTAATCCAACTCGTTCAAAGTCTAAAGCACGAAATATGGCCGAGAGCCGGTAGTGCGATGTCCTGCCAATTCGTACGTCATCTATATGCTAAGTTTTTTCGACTTCGAAATCCTCTATGGTTGCTCGCAAACGGTTCGGGTGCACACATAAAGTTCCTCTGCGAGCTATCGCATTGTTTTGATCACATTCTAATCATCCTCTTCAACGGCAGTACAACTTCGGCGACCTCCTTTCACGTTAAAAGTCGAATTCGTCACGAGACAATTTTTTATCCCTAACGCTTATCGTGCATTCGTTAACACTTTCTTTAGCTCGTATCTTATTCATATTCGCGGCCGTATGCGATTTGTACAACCAGTTTTGTAATTGTAAATGTAAATTTGCGAAACATGTGTTTAAGAGTGGCGGCAAAACGGGTGTCAGTAGTGCAACAGCTTAAAGCTTGCCCCCCTGGATAGGGTGAAATACGGGTTCGAGTCACGCCTGACGCAAACATTTTGCACATCACCGAGCATCATTGAGCATACATAACATCATACCACCTCTAAAAGCGCTCAGATAAGAATGATTTTGCTTGATCTCCCCACACATATATATATATTGTATACACACGTGTATATATGCATATACACAAATTTACATATGTACATATATATGTATATATATATATATGTACATATATATGTGTGTGTGAATCTTTGACAACCCGTTGTCTTTCAATCGCAAACTATGGACGTATTCAGGCTCTAGTATGAAATATGTTGAAATTTAAGGACATGTGTACTTAAGCCCTCGTAGAAGTGTTGAATTTCAATCAAGTATGGATAGAAGTCTCGCATTCAAGACACCTTTAATAGCAAGGAAATTGACTGCGATGAAAAATAAGCAAGTTCGCAATCATTTTAGGTCTCATTGGATTTTATTAAAGCTGTTCCTAGAAAGAAAACGTTAAGAAATACGACATTCAACCTTGAAAGGTTCACATGATTTAGCCCACCATGAGGAATCGATTTATTGCTCGACTATTAAACTGTCCAAAAATTCCGAACAGCCTCATAAAATACATAATTGATAATATCGTATACAAGAATCGTACGCACATGGGTAGCATGGCCAGGTTTGAGCAGCACTGACAACGCAAACAAGAGGGAAGGCGCATTCACGAACCCAACCACAAGGTCTTCATAATTCAACATGAACATCTTCACTTTCGTGTTTGAACATCGTGTTGGCAATAAGTCAGAACGGACAAGAAAAATACCCATATTAAAAGGGAGGGAGGCGCAGAAAAAAAATTTTTTTCATGACGATGGAATTGGAGAATGCATTGAGGAAATGTGACATTGGTTTTACTGGTGATGAGAACACGAATCAGTGTCTGACTAAACTTATAAAAAATTTGAAGGTCTAACAAAAATCAGTGCATGAGCACAAAACAGTTAAGAAAGTCGGGTTTCCTAGGACGTTGAACTCAATAAAAAACGATAAACGTAGAAGAACTGGTTCTTAAGGTACATAAATTGAGAATACAAATATATGGATAAAGGAAATGAGCAAAGAACGCACACTGAAGGCATTTTTGAAGTAAAGAAAAGAGGAGAAAAGAAGGCCAACCGCATTCATTGCAGCCAAAACTATCGCAAAACTGTTCAGATTCTTTAGCTTGGTGAAAAGAACTTGTAATTTCATGAAATTACAATTTCATAAGCTATCTAACAATCTAAAACGAACATTACATCGTTGACTTGCTAAAAACATCGCGGACAATATTTGACGGAATTTCCGTTTAAACATCGCCAATTCACCAATGTCAAAAATCCAATATAATGCTGTCACCATCGGTGAAGCAGGCTCATTCTTATTTATAATCAAAAATCACGAGATGAGACATTCCTTGGAGTAAGTATTATACCATCGTCAGAAAAAAAAACTCACAGAATGCAAAAATCACGGGAAATGAACACGAAAGTGAGAGTATCAGTTTCTATTGGCAGAGATTCGGCAATACCGATGTGGAGTTTACGGATGCTTAAGCGCTTCCGTTTTAAGTTCTATTAGCATAATCAGATCCTGGAGGATTGTAATATGAGAACGCATGCTCAACCCTCACGTATTAAGGGTAATAAACACACATAATATGATTTGTTACGGATGAGCTCATCCATGACCAGCGTACAGTTCTTGTACTCAGACAGAGTTTCACATCTTCATATATAACTGTACCCAGCTCACGAAGGGAAATCCTACCGCCTGAATATGAAACACTAAACTAAAAATACTTAAAAGAACGTCATATTCACAATTAAACCTAATTTCAATCCATCAAATTCTCAAAATGTGAAGCAAACTCACAAATCCTAGGCACAAAACAGAAGATAGATGAGGGATCTAAGCAAAAGAATTCATACAATTCATTTCCTATTAGAAAGGTTAACCGAGGTGGTACAAGGTAATTGCAAGGGGTATAGTACTATCTCGGCAACCTACATATTTGCCTCTGAGCACTCAGGCGTATACTCTGTTCAATGTCTACTTGTGTGAAAAGGCGAAGCGAGAAATCGCTTCTAAGTGAACGGAGAAGGGCCGTTAGAAGTGACACACACGAGAGACCAGACAAGCAGCACCACAAGAAGAAACGTTCGGATTTGACCAGTATTATTATTGTATCACAGCTACAGCAATCATAATGACGACAACGATCGCATTTCGAAGTTGTGCCGTCATATTGTTGCTGACAGAAACGACACGAAGCGCACGTCGGTCATGAGCCGTGTTTCGGGAGCACTGACGTCGTCGGAACTCGCAGTGCTGTCGAGACGGATAGAAGTCGTGCGCCGTCGTTGTCGTGTGTTGTTGATGCGTCAGGTCGCCATCTACAACCATACCACGTAGATCACATGGATGCACACAACCGCAACGCGACGCTTTATCTGGCTCCTGCGGCAACGGAATGTCCAAATCTAAAAGAAAAAAAGAAAAAAATGAAACACAAATTCGCACAAATTTCCTGTATAGGCATAATAGTAGTGGCAGTCTACCAATTTGGCTACACACTGTAATTTCTATGATACATTGTCCTGTTCCACATTGCTTGCCTTGATTCATGCTCCATTTCGTTCATGTGTCTACTTGCACTACTCCTTAGCACCAACGTATCGATAACTCTCTCGTATGAACTATTCTGAGTAAACTGAATGTCAGTATTGTACAGGTCTGTTCCAATGGTTTAATTTTGCTAGTTACTTCCCACTCATTCCAGAAATCTCCTTTATGCAAGCCTTAACACTATCGAGCAGAAATCTCACGAAATCAAAGTTTCGTGCATGGGTTGGAGAATGCCATTGCCAACCTATCGAAACTAACTCGAAAATCATGACAAAGTACCAAAGTAGGTGCTCTGAAAAAGAGGTAGCCGTTCAAAATATTCTATTAACGCTAGAAAAATGCATTATTTGTCTATGGGCTGAAATACAGTAAATTTTAGTCATATTCTTCACAGTTATGAACGAGCCGGTGTGGTGACCACGGCGGTGTCAGAATTCAAGTGCGTATTGGTCAGTGTTCATGACATGATGCAAATAGTAACCAGCAGATTATAAAAAAAATTGTATTATATAGGAGAAAAACACAAGTCCTTACCTCTACACTGAAACGAAGGATGTCCAGCATAGTCGACAACTTTCGATGTGGCAAGGTGAGGGCAAGCAAGTTGAGCATAGTAGCACCAGTTAACACACGGAGGTTCCCGCCATATGGAGACGGTTTGGACTAGCAGCCAGCGCTTGTACCATGACTGGAAACAGCGTGAATTTACTTCAAAGGGTCAGAAACTTTCAAGAAAGCGTCAAGGATGAAAGGGTTGAAAGACAAAGAGCGAAGCAGCTTCGATTAAGAGTTGAGACACAATCGTGATTGTCTGAACAGAGACACTTTTTCGAATAAGTGCTCTCACCCCCTTTCAATTTGTAAAAGAGGGCTTGTGTAGAGCTCCAGTCATGTTTACTGGCGCTACGAATTTTTGTTTGTTCACAGATGTCACTCATATGATCGCATCGCATACACCCGCCGAGTGCCAATCATACAACGTTGTGAACAAAACGCGTTTCCCACCCTAACATAGAATTTATATGTATTTCTAAAGCAAGACCTTGAAATGATATCAATTCGCTTATAAAAAATGCTGTTGATAAGCGGCAAGCAATAATCGCGTTATCATTGCTCGAACCAGAACATTCGCAATACCCACTTTTTCACTAGAAGCTTCAAAAATCATGGGATATAAATTGAAATCGCGCTATGCAAAATGCTGTCAAGTCATTACTAATGGAGAGAGAGAATTTGTAATAACGAAACCATTTACGCTTCTGTAAGCTAAGCTAAGGCAAAATAAGTGACAAAAGCATCGCGCATACCGGAAGTGCCGCGAGGAATTATTTATGGTCCACAATCACTTAGAATCCACTCAGTCACTGCCTAACTCTGATCAGCACTTAGAAACCCTCATTCAAGATTGTCACCTGTGAGAGGTTCAAATGAGTACTACTCGAAAAGCAAGAAGAGCAATGCACTTCTCCTATGAAGTTCTTTTCATTGTTTCTCATTCATCGCCGATGGCTGAAATGAGAAGTGTAATATAATCCCACACGTAAGAGCAGACATCAACATACGTATGATTATACATCGCCATTATATACGATTATGCCGGAAGAATAGACCAAGTGACACACGACACGTAGTTTCACTACTGATTGACTCTGCATATTTTTCTAATAAAGGACGTCCACGACAAAATACTATCTGGAATATACTGCGATAATGATAGAAACCGTCGGCTTTCTGGTAACGTTCCAAAATCATGCCACATGAGATCTTAGAAAGTTTTTAGTCGCACCTGGAGTTCTACTAGAAAGGTTTTTACCTCTTATAAAGTATCCCTAGAATTCACGTCAGAAGCCGAACAGTCAATTAGAAGGGTGAATGAAAAGCTTTGACTCTCAACCCACACAATGGAGTGGGACGGAAAGGGGAAGAGGGTGCCTTTGTTCAGCGCAATGAGGGAAACTATGAATGACAATCCATAATGTCAGAGACTTTCTTTCAGAACAAGATATTATATATAGTACTTCAGTGGCAACTAAATCAACAATTCTGTCATATAACATGAGGACATATCTGCTGAGCAAATATTGAAAAAGTTCTTATTTAGAAAAAAGTCACAGAGCTCGAAAACAGAAGCCTCAATATAACACTAACTTAGGGCTTTACACGCCTGTTTTTAGGTCATTGTCATAACAGATAAAAGTGAACACTAAGGAGAAAAGCACTTGAAGAAGGTGCAGATGCTGTACGGACCATTTGAAACGTCCACTAGAAATATTCCAGTTAAAAGATCACGAAAAACGCTTCCTACCTTCATACGGAGTACTGACTTATTAGGGAAATATAATTCAAACGATTATCAACGAGATCCGTGGGTCTCAAATCTACAATAATCACGCCCTTCTCTCTCTGCAACTCATTTTAGTAATAACAGTCAATGAGGCAGTTCTAGAGTACAAGATACCAAGATTTTGGTCGTTTTGAAGAGATGATTATTGATTATCTTGGATAAAATCAATCAATAGCCTTGGACAATCAGGGTTTTAATCAATGCAAGAAATCAATAATTCCTAAGTTGTAAGATAGCAAGTTAGATTTTCAGCACTTCACAGCCGAAAATCACCAGTTTTAGAAGAAAGACGTCATCGACGTGAAGAGCCTGGCTTGCAAAAGCATTATCACTGGAATTATTCAGCAATACTCTTAAGAACATTACGTGACATTTGGTGTGGGACTCAAAGAAAATGAAAGTTGGTGGGTGGCAACTACACCATTTTCAGTTTTCTGAATAAAACGTTCTTATACTTTCCACCACTTGTCAAGCGAAAGAAATTGTAGGATTGAGATTTTTCTTGTCACTCCACTTACGCTGGATAGAGTACTTTGAGTGAGAACGCTTTATCTATATATGCCTGGATGGAAGGTTATGAACATGAATAACTCAAATCTAACCTTGGGAAGGTGGAAGGGAGTAGACTTCAAAGGAAACGAGGTTGTCGAAAATGAGGTGAACAAGCACAGAACACCCAGTTCCTTAACAATGTTCCTAACTTGCATGCAAGTAGTGAAGGGCATTCGGGTGAAAAAAAACCATGCCAGTGGACAAAGCTCCAAATATTTTCGAATAAACCATAGTGAAGATCAGATTCGCTAAAGAATGTCACCTATTTGTACAACAACTGGAAAAAGAATGTCTAAGATGGCAATTAACGAGCAATTAGATGCTAAACATGAAGACCAGAAAATCAGAGGTTAGAATATATGAAAATCCACGAACACGGAATCATGACACCTTGAGGTAGACCGAACCTGGAGAGCCATTATGGTATCTTATAATTATGAGTGGACATCATACTGGTGCTTCTGAAAATACTCGATGACCAACGATTAACAGGTGATAGAATTAAACGTTGAATCGCTGAGGGTGAAAACGAGCATAGTGCACGACTCCTTGAGAATTCATATGAACAACCATATATTACAGTTCAACATATGGAACATGTTTGTAACTACACAAGAAGAGGTAATTTATGGAATTGTTGGAATTATGTGTAGAAAACGCGTAACATTTCCGCGTAAGCAGCTTCAAAAAGTCTAGTTTGAAAAAATTTTATAGATTAATACGTGAGCTGTTTCATTTTTCTTATTAATTGTAGCACATATGTTCTAATGTTGTTCCACATATGTTCCAATGTTCACAATCTAACAAATGGCAAAACAACATGTGAGGAAGTCGAGCAGCCTTCATACCTTATCTTACGCATAAATGTATATATATATATATATATATATATATATCACCAAAGCTTAACAATAACATCCCCTCTAACTTTATTTCGAATAAGAGAGATTTATCATACTTTTGGAACTAGATTGAACATATATTCGAATTTTTTTTTTGTTGGAACAACTGCTGACAACTCTAACAAGGAGTTTATTTAGCCGCAAAGTTTCATTACCAACTCCATAAAAGAATAGGGTGACTAAGACAATGAAGCACAGAAAAACAAGAATTATAAGATCAGGGCCGAAATGAGCTGGGCACAATGCACATAAAGAGAACATATTTTCATTGAACTTTGGTGGCCAAAATAAAAAAAAAAAACTGAGACTATACACACATTCCTTTCTAATCTGCCAGGATAAAATTCAAATTTTTCGAGCCCAATGACATATGTCTTATTCACTTTTTTGCGTCAATGCTATTATTTTGAAATTGAAAGCAAATAAAAGAAGGTTGTGTTTAGAATGACAGGATGACGCTTCTCAATACATCGCCTAAATGCTTGATTGCAGCTACAGATTCTCGGGTAAAAACTTTCGAAATGCATATCCACTTTCCACTTTTTCAATAATTTCAATTTTGAGTTCATTTAGTTTATAGAGAACCTGTATAATAAATGTGAGTGGGCATCGCACTGGTAGTGATCTCGTTTACAAAGTAGGAAGACCAACTAACCAGGCCCTGGCACGATCCCGCACCGTGTTATCAATCTTTTCATCGCTTCGGAGTTGGGGAATTGATATCAAACTCAACCAGGGCAAGTACACTCTCTCCAATTCACGCCGGAACGCCCTAGCACGGCTGTTAAAGGATCATATGGAGAACTGACCCGACTCATACTCACTAATATTCTTAAGGACGACAAAAAACTTCAAGCAGCTTCGTGAACGGTGGATGAGAGGAATGTGATGCAAGAGGTGTTGTAATCTGCACAGTTTGAAACGCGTGATGTCGGATCTTGCAGTAATAAAAACAAATATAATTATAATCACAATGATAATTATAATAAACTATAAAATCGCACATAGATTGTGGCGACAAGACACAGACTCATCTCTGGAGTTATGCGCTTGTAAACGGCCAACATACTCCATGATTCACAAATCGTAACCACTTGTTGAAAACTCTTTTGTGAGTGCGTGACCAAAACCATCTGATGCTTTGTATATCAGCTCAGAATAACCTTTACACAATCAGACTGCTTTTGCACTAATATGTATATATTATATGCAAGAAAGACGATTGGAAAGAGAATTTACTGAAATAAAACACACGCGACATGTCGTGCAGCTTCCATTTGGAGAGAATGGCCTTGTAGCGCTGCCAGTGTCGACAGCAGGCATGCAGTCAAAACGGAACAGAGTCTAAATATGTGATTTGTAATTTCAGAGAATTATAACAAATCCGACACCTGTGTCAGGAGTCAGCGGATGCATTTTTTGGCGTAAAAATGTATGAAGCAAATAATACAACTGAATTATTACTGAGTCTAACATTCTTTCTCTGACCGCGAAGACAATGGAACCGTCCGAATAGGCTGACAGTAACAGCAAGCTTATATCGTAAGTAGTTATCTTTGGGTAACGCGAAACTACTCGCTTCGTATGATCGTTTCGTGAAGCCCACATTATCAGGAACCTGATTCGTGAAGAAGTGCAGATAACTCAGGGGTCAAAAATAAAAAAAAACGTAGCTAAATTACTTGATCGAAAGATCGGTAAGCATCGTCAAGACGTCGTAATGCAGTAGCAAGACGATCAAAACATGCGATACATCGAGTGCCCCTCTCACGAACACAGTCGCTACCACGAACACCGTTAAGAAGACGTCGCGACCAGTCCTCGTTATTCGAGCCAGCCGAGAATACCTTGAAACTGTGCGTCAATGCAATGTCAACGATTAGAAGAAATTTCATGAGACTCACCGAATATAGAGAGACTGGCTGAAGATCCGGGAAGAGGAAAGTGGAATGAAGTCGACGGACTCGATCCTCTGGCATAAGAGCACACATTTCAGATGGTGTGTGTTCCGACCACACCAAGCATTGTGCACTAGTATTGGACCCCTGAAAGATTTGCTACTAGCTATAAATGTTCACAAAAAAGGTTCTTTGCAAACCATGGACAATTTCTCTTTTTCATGAAATAAAACAATTGAAACACTATATTGCTGAAAAAGTGTCACATTCAAAATTTCTTAAACCAAAGCAGGTCTGATATCCTTTGGATTGTCACTAAATTGATCGGCATTCATTTATTTGACCGCCTCTTGCGGTGGTACGACCTTATAATATATTATAAGATCAAGATTTTTACAATACAAGATCATACCACCTCAAGAGGCGGTCAATAAATGAATGACGATTGATTATTGATACACAATATCTGTCAGAATAAGTGGGTTCAGTGCCGATGGCGTCTACACCGTCAAACCGTCGACGGTTGGCTGTTGACAGATAACGCGTTGTAGAATATTACGGTGGTGCAACGGTTCAGCACACGCTCTCGGAAAAGAGTGAGATCTGGGTTCAAATCTCGGTTGACGCAAGTGTTTTTGCACAACATTCTACATTATTGTCACTAAATTGCTTTGTAACTAAACTAAACACAAAGCCTTAAGTGATTTTTTCACTATAGCTCTCTATTTATAAGCATGAAGGAACTCTAATTAAATTCATTCGAGAGAAATACATGAAATGAATTGCGCACCACATGCGGAACACTTAATAATGCAGGACACGGTGAAGAGTCGGAGATTTTGTAGGAAGACACTCCGCCGCCACTCGCAGCAGTGCAAGCAAATAGCAGTACGACGTTGACGAAAAGCGCAACCTGAAATCATAGAGAGTACAAATGGGAGGAAGCAACACGCCGTTCTATAGCAGAAATAGAGAAGGTTTTTAGCCCATTCAAGGTTTGCTATGTTAGTGGTTCACGCATGTTTCAGCGAATCTCGCTTGCCTCATCAAAGCCACACGTCCCACCAGCTATGTTTACATAGTAAAAAGGAGAAACACAGAATGATAAGACCTGGTAAAGTGAAATCTTCTCTGAGTCTCTCTTAAGAGGCTGCTCTTTAACTTAGTTTGCTGTTCTGCTCACTAATTTGATTTTTTTAAAATTTCTTGTTTTGAGAAATTTCGGAATAATGGTTAAATTTGAAAAAAAAAAAACACCCACACACCTGACAAACTCGTTTATGTGAAACTTTTCGAGTGAGAATCGTAAGTGACAAATGGGTGACCGATGAGGAAGATTCGTTGTTTTGAGTTTTAACAATAGTGCAATGTAGCTGCGGCTGCATTACCGCGCGCGCTTCGGCGCCCGCGCATTTCAGGTCGGCACGACGCGTTTGTGGGCGACACATGAAGCAGCCGCAGATCGCGGATGACGGGGTCGTGACTGAAATTTAACCCCGTAACGGATTTCGATTTAATCAGCCCGTTAGAAAAGCGTTTCTGTCAAAGAACGAGACACGAACAATTCAAAATTAATGCGCGATGCATGAAATCGGATCGGAAACGGTACATTCTGAGAGACTGTTGCATTCGTTTTTGAGATTTTCTATGTCAATGGCTTACGTACGTTTCAGCAGTCTCCGCCTCATCAGAGGCACCACGTCGCACTGGTCACGACTACTCATAATAGGAGACGGGGAAGATGTTAGGTCTAGACAGAGTGAAACCTTATCTCGACCATTCTTAAGCCGATGGCTTGCGGCTGTAATCAAACATGCTTGAAACAGTCTCTCAGGATATATCGCAATTTTATATGAAAGTTTGTACTTCAAAATGATGAAAAACTGAGAGAAAACGATACATTTTAGAGAAGAGCAAACGAGAGAGCAACAAAACATTCCCGCTGCGCAATTCATCTTCTCTAATCAACTGCCAAGAATACTGTACACATATCATAAATTCTACCGAAAGATATAAGCGTTTTTTTCGAAACCTTACAAGATTAGACGGATTTTTGAAGTTTACTACACCTGCAATTGAACAATAGTATAATAGAGACCAGGAACAAATGGCAGACCCTAGAAAAAGACCTAAGAAAGCAAGTGATCGGGAGCAGAAATGTTTGTCATCTTGAAATCCTAAAATCGACTAAGATAATCTTTTGTCACTGATACTTTTATCTTTGTTTCCTTACCTATCAACATCAAGTTACTCGTCGAAATGCTCGCTTGTTTCAAAACACAAAAAAGAAGCACAGGATCAATGTCTGCATATTAACTAATAACAAGATAAAAAGCAAACACAGCGCCAATAGGGAATATTTTCATACAACCTAGCTAATTTCGTTCTGCTCGTACATTCTGTTCTACACAGTAGCTGTGAGTGGTGTAAGAGTGGGCCTCAAAAGCATATCACAATTTGATTTTCTTCTTTAAGGGCTACCCCAGTGCAGAGCTTATAGCTATTGATACGAGCTGAGTTCACAGATTGCCGAGATATTATCACTTGTTCTGTTCCGTTTGTTGCCTTGCATCTACCATCTAAGATAGTCCTTTAACTTTTGCGTGTGTATTCGGCAGCCACTTCTCTGCTACTGTCTGTTTCAAGAATGCCGTTCAGTGCTTTTTCCTGGAATCATCCCTTGATAGCTGTATTAGCTCGTTCCCAAATTTTCATTAGAGGAGATGGGCAGTTTTATGAACTCAAGGAGCTTTACTTAGACAAGACAAGTCAAGTCCCAATTGACCTGAACCTATGAAGACAAAGTTTGGTTTGTCGACGAAGGAGTCGAACCACTAATTATGCATTTAGTGCCCACTTTGGTAACTCGGAGAAGAATGAAAGAACTGGGACCCAGTATGTTTGCAACAACACATTGGTTGAAGGGCGTAATTCAGTGCTTAATAAACTGAGCTGAGAGAGAGAAAAAGTATATTTCTAACAGATATTTCAAAAAGGTACGAAAGCTCATGATAAAATTTGCTAGCTCATACAATCAAAAATATTACAACGCATAGATAACAGAGGCTATGAAATTAAATCAATATAAACATATCCTTTGAAATCTTTTCTTAGACCATATTTCATTATTGTCGCAATGATTAGCCTTTACCCCTAACTTTTAATTCGATTTTTCAACAAAATTGTTTATAACTCTAAACAACGCGAAATGAGCTAAGCTTACAAAGAAATCTCATCGTGGGTGGCGTTGAGAGGCAGGGGTTTGATAGATTTACAATGGAGTGAGTTTTTCGAAAACTGCCGATAAATTCTACATAAACGAACAATTTTCACACATAGTGAAGATAAGGAAATTGAAAAGTGGGAAGCTTGATAGACTTATACAGCAAACCTCTTCAAAGACAAGCACAATTTTTTATCTCATTTCATTCTTCCCTCAAAACTACTTTTCGGCTAGTTTCTACTTTGCTCAAATTTATTTTAAAGAATTAAGATTCAGATCTTTTATTCACATCAGCGAAATATTCCGTGACAAACTAGATTGAAATCCTCTCACTGGTTCAGCTGTCGCTCAAATACTGAACTCAAAGAGAGAAATTCTTCTGAAAATTTTTTTTTGGAAATCATGAATTACGATTTGTGATGTGCAACAAGAATGTTTGCTTTCCGTTGGCAAATTTCTAGTAATTCTAGTCAGTTTGAGTCACATGGAAGTCACTGTAAGATAGGCGTCCATTCTGACCACCAAGGTGGATGAGATCGTCAGCAAAATAATCGCTAATCGCCACAAAAGAAGAGTTAAGTGATGATTTATCATTATGAGCATATCCTGAACTCAAAATCAAACCAGCACTGCTCATTAGGGCTTCTGAGAAATGCCGCTTCAAAGATTATCATATCTTAGCACCTGTTTCTCAGATATAGTGGATCGTCTTGGAAAGCTCGACGCGAAATCACAGCTTGACCAATCGACATACTACCAACGATACAATGAATTTCAGTAATAAAATTTGTTGAAATTCCATCTGATAACAAAAAATGCGATTGTTTGCTGCAAAATGTAACAAGTGAAATTTGAAGGTATAGATAAATTTCAAGATTGATGTGCATTATTTGACATCAAGCTGAGCACACCGATGTTGGCAAACCGTGGTTACAATAAATTCAAGCTATTTTCTTACATTTCAAACAAGGATCCTCCAAAGGAGGTGATACCTAACTCCTCAATTTTATTGAGAGAAAAATTACAGATAATAATCAGTACAAAGCTCACTAGATGCATATCAAATCGATGCACAGCACCTTTTTGGAAGATAGTGTCCAGAATACTTAGAATTTTACAGAGAGCTTCGTAATTAAAAGCAGCTTTTGCCTTTCTGAAGCATTAGTTTACGAATATAACTATTTTTCACTACCACAAAAATGGAGATCGCAGTTCTTCAGTTTTAATATTCAACTGTCCATAGAAAGAAAATCTTGTGGTCACGGAGATACTTTTATATTCAGCTCCTATCTCCAAGAAAAAAGGAGCTGACAGGGTTTGACCAGGATGCAACATAATTTCCTTATTTATAGCGAATAATTCAACTATTTCACCAAGCTTCAACGAAAAAAATCGTCATTTTTGGCAAGTGCTAGTTTCTACATAAGTCATATCTATACGATGAAAAAGGATTTTGAAAGTAAAATAATGTACTTGCTTGCTCACTTGAATGACTCGTCATGAAAAGTTCATTGGACCTTAGTGCATTCTTCATTCAACTTCTTCAATCTTAATTGTCATCCATATCTAATAGCTCACGCACTGTGACGTCTGCGAGTACCATTTCGGGATCCATAAATCATTCCCACTTGCGAATATGGATGGCGGACATGAGCCAAAAAGACGTCGGCCCATCATATAAGTGTTCACCCTACGGGGAAGTCTACATTCTCTTGGAGTCTACATCGCAGTTCTCCATGTCGATCTGTTGTCAATCCTCCTCCTGACTGACCCATTTAGTGGACCAGTTGCGTTTAACCTTTTGGAGATAGTAGTTGAGAGCTCTATTTGGCGAAGAAGGCATCTACATACGCGTGTATTCAAATGAATACACTCCGCTCTCGGAGGATTAATTTGAGCGACAAACAGGAATCAAAACATGAATTTGGCATTATCAGTAAAATTAGTTTGATAATGAAGGAGCTGCAGAGTTATCACGTCCTCCAAGCAAGATGAAAGAAAATTCATTCCTACAACACACATTATACATGAAGTCTCAAGTGGTAGATGTGATAAGATATTAATCTTCTTTCAGAATCACTCAAATGAATTCAGGTAACGTTGTATCAAAGGATTTAATGACATAGTTTTCATAGCATCAATGAAAACAGATTTTCAGACTAGTACACAAAGAAAATATTTGAATGAAGTTCGACCTAAAAAACTAGATATATCAACCGAACTGCTCAAGGATCTCAGCGATTATTATATGTATATAAAAAGAAACAGATACAGAAGTTGCACACCAATGTTGTGCCTAGAAATCCCTTTGAGAAGAAAGCTGTAGACAATCGAATAAAGAGAATGACTCTGAGTACACCGCAATTTCTCTTTCAAAAAAAAAAGCGGTCCCGCGTGCAATTCATAACTACTAAGATGTTAACAGTTTAATTACAAAAGTACTTTACATGTATGGATCATGTACAAGCGCGGATGCCTCGAGCGAGAAAAGCATATTATTCAAAGTTGAAAATGGGGTGATGTCATTGGAACTCAGCACCACTGTAAAGACACGCTCTTTTTTGATATTTCTTAGATGAACAGCGCATAATAAATCTGCTTAAAGCTCAACGATTACATTGTATGTTTTATTCTGGTACAGTTTGGGAGTAAAAGTTGAAATAGGATGAGATGCTCGACAGGAATGTGGCCTGGCCAACAATCAGGGCACACAGTGTTGCGGAATGATTTCCTCTATATGGAGGACGACGCGAATAAAATAGATGCAATGGCTAGAAATGACCAGGATACATCCAGAAAATGGTCTGAGGTTAACTTCTAACTCGTTTTTTTTTTGAGCATGTGCTTCAGAAATGACAGCGGTGATTTCGAGCTGCTCTCAGCAGCGGAAGTGTACTGCCGCGGAGAAAATGGATGATCGATGACGCGTCGGAGCAAACATATACAGAGTTGGGAGAGGGAATACGAAGTCAGATGAGGAGGCTTAGACGACGAAGCATGAAAATCTGGTAAGAGAGCTAAGAATGATCATGGAATGACTGAAAAATTGTGTCATCTGGATGAGATTTTAACACAATCAACGAACAGCAGATGGGTGAACGGAGACGAGAGGCAGTAAATGTGTGTGTCAACTCTGTGCGATATGCTCACACGTCCTCCACCGAATGGCATCAAGCTGAATTATGTCTTGAGAACGTAGCAACAGAACCGAACGGAGCAAAAGCTTCTTTTGGGATCCATACAACTTTCTGTTGGACAACAATGAGGCTCAAGGAAAATAGGTGTTCCCGACAGCACTCAGTGCAGTTTGATCCATCTGTTCATTGTAAGAAATGTTGGATCTGTCTGTATCACAGCATTCAGAAAACCGTCAATGTACAAGTGATAGATCAACCCATCAAAAACGTGTTTGATGTGAGTTGTGCGCATAGAGAAGAGGGGAAAGTCTACGAAAAGAAATATGCACTTCAATTAGAAAATAGGGAATATAAACGTTTAATGCTCGTAATCAGTGACTCTGATTAATCGTAGCAAAACAGTCAAATGTCATATGTATTCTAGATGAAAACAACAACGTTATTTAAAACTAAAGTTAATCAATGAACGACGTATATCTAGAAACTTTAAATGAAGAACGTATTCTATGGCAAGTAATTAGAAACTGGTTGATTAGGAAAATATCTTTGGAGGCATATTCTCCACAGGAGAACTCGTTGATGGTGTTAATAGAAAAGTAGGAGGACCACGAAACACGAAATGAGCTGAACAAAATGCACATCGGACTATGGAGCGGATTTGCTCTCTCGTTTTCACCACTTCGTTCAGGAGCAACCCGAAAACAAGCGACTCGTAATCCGTCCAGAACTCTCTGGTTGGCTGCCATAAGTTGGATTCTCATTGTTACGACACATAAATGATATTTCCGAAAAAAAAACTAGTTATGAAGAACAAAAACACACCAAAACTTTTTCCCGAATAAATGAAGCGATTAAATGGTCGTTTCAAATTTGCGATCATGCTTGAAAAAAAAATTTTGAGCATAAGAAACACATATTTCGATGAGTAAGAATATCTAACGAAGAAGGACTAGATTAGAAAAATCCTGTATGTTTGACGAAATGATATTCACTTACTACAGAGTCAGTGACGCCCATCCAATGCGCTTAAGAACGAATGAAAGTATACGAAAAATGTGAATAAAACTTTTCTATATTCTCTGCCAAGAGTAGATTAGTTTGTAAGTGGAAAAGTGACGAGCTCAACGATCATCAGTGATATGCATTCGAACAGCGCATTTCTGCATATTGGAAACGGAACGACATCAATAACGACAGTGGTGAAATGAAACAATAACGGACTTACTGCTTCCATTTAAGCTGGAAAAGCTGGAACTACAGCTGGAAAATAGGGGAAAAGCAACGGGTGGTGCGGAGTGCGGACGCATGGCCGCGTTGCGGAAATGAATGGAACGAAATCTATCTCCGAAAGAGTGCAGCCCACAATTCGCTCTCACTTTACCTAATGGATATGTGGCCGGGCTATCGAGCGCCACGACGAAAGGGTTGCACAGACCTGCTGTGGCCCCCCCAGTCCCGTCACCATCTACAACCACGATCATTGGCTCACGTTCGCGACCACCTTGCATCACTGTGATATGTAGAGGAATCGATGCTCCTTGGATGATATGTAATCGTGGTTCTTCACATGCACTAGTCGCTCTAATAAACAGTAAACATAAAAGAGGCGGGGTTTCTTCCGCACCCACTCTATAATGACGGAGGAAAATACGATTGTCGCCTTGCTGAAAGACGCCAGTTGTATAAATGTTCCAGGAGAAAGCGAATACATAATAGAATGATTCCGATTCGATTGATTATAACAAAAACATATTGTTAAAGGCAATCTAAGCATCAAGCGCAAAAAGAATTATATGATAATGAACAATAAATATAGATACCCTAATGGGAGAATATCAGAGGATCATCGATGGAAGAGATTGCTCGATGTTTAAGAGGCATTTTAGGTCGTATCTTGGTATACGAGACCATAAATCTTCGGTAAATACATATTAAATGTAAATGTTGAAATGTTCCAGTAACGCTGGCATAAATCATTTTTGCGGAAAAGTATTTGTATAGGTCTCGACCTATGCTGGACTTATTCATACAATCACTTAAACATATGAAGGCATTGAATGAACAAAAAAGAGGTAAAGAAGCTTCACTAAATCCTATTCATAGCCTCTGGCATTCAATTATGAGTAATGACATGGTGGGCGTTGCTTGCTTATTTAACATCCTGATTCTGACAAGTTGAAGAACAAGGATTCAATAAAGAAGTGAATTACTAGTCAATTTTGATCAAGCTAATCATTTCTAATTGGCGAGAAAAACAAGGAAATGAATATTCGGAGACGAAATCAAAAGAGTTTATCACTACAAAAAACCATTAAATGACGTTCTTGTGATTCACCCAATTACATAGGTAGTTACATTATTAAACTGAAGTACAATTAGAATATTGTTGAGTAAAGGTGAACTGATGGATTCAACAGTACATTAAACCATTCTTATCATAATTTCGATAGAAAATATGAAATTCAAGTCGTAAGAAAGCAGTAAACGAAAACAAGTAGGAATGCTGGCACAGGAACAGAAAGCACTAGTAAGGTTATTCGACATTGTCTAGAAACATTAATTGGCAAATTTTCTTAAAAAGTGAATTACTGTAAAGAGATGACACAAGGCAAAGAAGGTGAGCGCTGACGACAAGTGGAGAGTGCTCGATTCGATGCCCATTTCCACGTAACAACCTGATGCACCGAGGGGGCCCGCAGTGCACCAGTTTAATTCGATGAGCTAAGAAGATTCGATGAGCGGTTCTTAGCTAGCTCAATCACTTACACACATATGGAGGTAATCAAAGCTAGCATTTATTATCATCTCAACGTTCTCGCTAGCAGCCGATTTTTATTCGACTTTTTTTTTCTTCAAGCTGACAAAATTACATGGTGATTGCATCGTTAAAACAGTCATGAGGAATGTGTTCAACGAGAAACGACGCTTAAAGCAGATATGAGAACGATCACATCATCTTGTTTCCACTCTGAGCTGTAATTACAGGGTGAAGAGAAGTGACGAAGCCCCTAGCTTTGCTTGTCATTCCTCCTGTTTTTTTTTTCGTTTTCTTTCCGTACGAAACCCATGTGAGGAACTACGATAACGTTATCGGCGGAGAAGTTGAGTAAGGGTGAGAAGCACAGAGCTCACATCTGACATAATATCAACACAATGCTTAGAACAGTTGTTTTAATTTTAACACTATAAAGACGGAGATAAAGCGCATAGGAGCATGTGAGTTGCGCAAAAATCGTCAGCAGCAGACTGCTAGTATCGTCGTCAACTCTCGCATGCTTCACTCTCCTTGCTCCTCGCACGTCCTCCTCGATAATCGCAAGCTCTTCCTCGTCCGACTCGCGCTATTTTGCTATTGCCATAGCCGTCGGCACAAGAATTTGTCCCACTAGCAAAATCAATGACCGCGCTTTTATGGTGTGGTGTGTGCACAATGTGGTTTTCCGAGGCTAGCAACATTTTCATCATAAATTTCTATGGATCAATATACACGGACGATCATGTTATTAACGCTGATGTGCATGATTATCCATAATTCTATTCATTTATTCAGTTAATAAGACTCGTCAATGATGCACATTACACATTCAAGCGCGCAAGGAGTACACATCTTGAACTCTCCACGATACATAAATGGTAAGAGATCAGAGGTATACCGTTGTTAAGGTGTGTTTCATGTCTGTTATGTGTACCACAACAGTTTTTGATGCAGTGGAAGCCTGAACATTGTGCGCGTTGGCGGCATAGCTCTCGTCGAGCAAATGCCTCAGGGCATTCACTCAAATCGCACAACGCCATGATGTATTGCCTTTTAACGAGTATGCAAACATTCAAGATAGCATCAGGTTATGTGTACACAACTAGTTGTTCACGACATTTGAACGGACAGCCGACAAATTTCCTTATTTTGAACTTTTTCTGTTTGTTTTTCGTCACCAGTAATGTGTATGAGGGTGGATGACGAGCGACTTTTAAGAGAAAAGATTTACAAATGGTAGAAGTGTCGCTTGAAATTTTATTGATTTCATTTTTACGAGACATCTTATTCGCAGTAGCTGGTCAATTTCTATATTTTGATTACTTTGGGATGAAGAATAACTATTAACATCCTTTCCTATACTCCGTACTTTCTTAACCCCTATCAAATATTATGTGACCACAATCACTAAGAGCACATAAACTGGCACAGACACTGAGCACACTCAAAGGAAATTGTTTCAGGCGACAGCAATTTCTCCTACATACAGACAAAACGTCTTGAAATATCGTAATTTTCCACGCAAAGGAAAGTTGTTCAAATATCACAAGTCGCATTCGCTTGTTACGGTAAAGAGACAAGAAAAGTGCAGCACGAAGTCTGTAAACATAGTCAGCCGAGCTTGAATATTGGTTACGATAGCATCGTTGGTGTAGCGGCAACATGCGCCGACGGTATAAGGGAAACGAGGATTCAACTTCGCGGTTGATGTCGGATGTTTTGCATACCACTCAGTATTGATAGGTGTATATTTGTAATTTTGCGCCACTACGAAGGAGCAGTAAGAGCAAGGAATCCATTGAAAATATACAAATCCAACAGCTGTCAGCATATCTTGATTTGCCGACATGTGAATGTGCAAACAAATCCTTTAAAGGTTTGTTGCTGACAGCTATGGTTATATATATAGAAGAAAGAGTGGTAGTAAAGCGGTGGCATCGGTCATGTAGTGATAGCACGCGTCCTCGGATTTACTGAAACGCAACTTCCACTCCCGGCCTGATGTCGATTGTTCTGCGTGCCACTTAATACTCATAAATGCAAAATTACAGTATGTTAACAGTACTAAGAACCAAGAAAACAAAGGATTCTTTGAATTATAGCTTTACAAAATTTCCTCACAACACAGCAATAGTTACTAAAATTAGTGACACATTCGAAGCCACTACCATCGTGTCCTGTTGGACAAAACACCATATGCTTAATGGTTTTGTGGTTTTAGATATGAGTTCAACCATAGGTAATCAGAACGCGAACGAACGTGCACTGCAGAGAGCTGAATGATTTTTGATGACATATGATTGCATGAGTGGGTTGCAATAGGTAAAAGGTTGAAAGTTGCCCAGTAAAAAATTCAAAAAAGTATTCCATAAACTTATGCAGTCTATGTCAGTGAAGATGTTTGGGGTAGAAAAAAAAGCGATTGGCATCTAGGGATTGTGACTTCAGTGGAATCACAGCGAAAGGGTCATTGAGCATGCAATAAAAAGCGACGAAGCATTGTGCCAATGTTCCACTGCGACTTCATCAATCACTTATTCACAAAAAAGAAACCGAAATGCATAGAAACTTTTCAAAACTTCGATTGTTCCGTTCTGTGCAATTCCACACTTCAATGATAGATAGTAGTGTATTTGCGTCATATCAAAGATAAGCCTTAACAGCGGCTGATACATAACATATGTCCGACTCTAAAGGTAATGGATGATAAAGCTAAAGGAGGAAGTTGTCGTCGATGATTCAAACCCGAAAGATGCAACATCTATTTGACTTCATTGAGCATCATTTGAAATAACTGAATACGCATCTGACCTCCATAATGACTCATGTGGCCTATCGATGTATCAAGTCAGTGCTGCTGTCTTTCCAAACAACTGTGGTTCCAATTTACCGATCCCAGAGGGATGGAAAGCTTAATGAATTTTGGACGCGGAATTGCAGCAAAGGGCTCGTGCTTATCGCAGAGCGTATTTCTATTTATTTTTCGTTGTAAGTCAAATGCGAGCTTGTTATGATGCGATAAATTCGATAAGCTGACGTTTCGGCGGTTCACCTTTTCAGAACTTGGAGAGATCAGGTCGTTCACAACCTATTCAGTCAAACGCCTCCATTACTTCAACAGAATTTACCGCCAACCTAGATTCAACCGCGTTAAACAGAAAAACAACTTTCAAACATACTCACCGCTTTTTATGACTCTTCCACTAAATCGTTCAAGTGGAGACTAACTGCGCAGTAATCACATGGACTGCGAATGCACTTCCCACTTCAGTCTGGTGATTACATTGTGTCTATATATATATATATATATATATATAATATGTATATGTATGTATATGTTCATGTATCTTTATATATATATATATATATATATATATATATATATATATACTTTTTCCCACAAAGTGATGCTGTTTTAGCCGACGAATATACATTTGAGCCATTGAGATTTCCTGATAATTAGGTCCCACATGGATGAAACGAGTTAAAATAAGTTATTTTAACAACTGCATGGAGGTTATGGCACAGTTTTAGTTGGATTGAATTTTCGTCATCAAACCTTATGGAAGAAGAAGCACTTATTTGGTATACACCTAGGCCTTTTAGAAGTTTTCTTGCAAGCCTTTTTTCAATCTTTAACGTCTGCTTGTTCTGATAACCCTCTGACCGTTTCACAACCACCCAATCACAGTTCGGTCGGTCGGCGCATTAAAATCATAGTGTATTTATTAGTAAGTAATCAGTTACGGCGCGGTATTTTCATTCCTTGGGACTGTTGTCTTATCCTTTGGCTGACAAACTGGCAAAGAAGCTCTAAGTAGGTGAAAAGGCTGAAAAATAGTTTCAAAGAGGAACACCGCAACGGGAGTACCAAAATTTGAATAAACGGTGATGAAAGGGGTTGATGCATTCATTAGATGTGTCGTCTGTCTTCCACCCTATGTCATAACAACCAGTATATTATTGTGGCCGGAATTTGAAAAATTGCCAAAGTTCGCTTCCGTTGATTTACACCTTTGAATCTTCGATTTCTTTATTTTGCAAAATTCTGTAGAGGTGACACAGCAGCTCGTTTCCAAAGTATGTTTATTTGCACTTTATTCAATTGTTAATACAAATAATACAGTTGTTGCGCTAATTTTTTGCGCTTGAGCTAATGAAGGCAGATGCTGTGACAACAGAAATGAAGAGCAGACACGATTTGTAACCGAGCAAAACGAGTACTTGTGCCCTAAATAGAAATGGCTAATTGAACACCAAATTTCATCGCCTCTGTTGCCGGATATCAGATCCTTTAGAAACTCTAGAGCGTTCGTACTTTTGAAAGTAATCCATCTTGAAAAATTTCCTTTTGTCAGCACTTCTTTATAGGCCGAACTATTTTAGCGAGTAGAAAAACTTACACTGGCCAGCGGCATAGATGATTTATGGGCAACAATCAAGTCACAGATGTTTTTCGAGCTTTAGCTTCTGCACATCGTTTCTTCGTTTTCTTAAGTGATCCAGATGTTTTGTCCTGAATCGTCAAAGGGATTTATAGTGCCTTGTCTGAAGTTTCTGAGAAATACCGTTTTCGATGTATTTTCTTCGATTTTTGATTCATTGAGATCTAGACGTTCACTGCTGTGTCTGCTCGATCGCGATAAACTGCGTCGAACTCTCTCAACAAGTTTGGATCCCATTTGTTTGAACGGGTTTCGCCCACCTAAATCTACGAACAACGTTAAATTATAAATGATAATAGAATAAAGGCGTTCATACCACGTGGAAGTGTTGCATATGGTGATTCGTCATCAGCTTTCACTTGAGTACTGCTGTGTTTCAGTGAACTTGGGGCATATGCTTCAGTCTAGAAACATAAATTTCACCGATTGTCATATCAAATCCTTCATATCGATGCTTGACCTTTCCTTGGCTACCATGCCGAGCTGATTCAACTGAGCGAGATTTCCTCACTCCAAAAAATCCTTGCTTTTCCACAGCACGATTATCATTTGCCTCAAATGCTTGTGCCATCAACCGAACTGATGGCTGACCACCTCTGGCCAGTTCTTCTCGCCGCACGCGGCATAGTATATTCGTTCCTAAATGTCAGTCATATAACAGCAAAGTTTACAACTGCTGCTTTTGAAGTGGACTACCAGCTCTGCTGTTGGAGTTGACACTGCTGTCACTAGCCCGATCAAAAGAGGTCGTTCTTGGGAAGGAGTAGGAGACAGACGGAGATTGTTCTAGTTTTTCACACTTTACAGCTTTGTTGCTTTCGATGCTGCTCACATCTAGGAAATAATGATATCCTTACAAAAAATTGCAACAGTAACTTTGCAAGAGAAGCTAAATCACCGTTTCTTCTAAGTACACTATTATACCAGCGTCATCAGTGTGAAGAAAAGATATATTGATAATCTAAGAAGTTGTGACCATCTGCAGGGACATTTTGAGATAGTGCGATTTTTCGTACTATAGAATTTCCAAATAGACATATGCAAATTTCCCATGAAGTCAATATCGTGACTAAAATCTGCAGTCATTATTTCGAAAAAAAACTAGTTTATGACCTTTCTTTTTCTTTTTTCATTCTCTCACTTTTCTCGCATTGAATAGCTGGAAATTCTGGATTTCAAAAGCTTTTCAAAGTTTATTCGAGTGGCTTCTTTTTTGCACTCATGTTTACTTTTGTGTGAAATTCGACAGAGTTGTTTTTACAAGTACAAGCATAGTTGATGTTCATAAAGCTCCAAAGGAGTGTTAGTTTATGAAAATATGTAAACCTGTCGTGCGCATATGTACAGGATCTATACAAGGGCGTTCCGAAAGATGTCGAAGGTAACGATCGTACCCATTGCGACTGTCGGTGCTGAATAGATAGCAGAGAAATACTCTTGTACGATGAGCAAATTTTATGTGAAAGTTGAATACAGGACAAATGCTTAAACTCTCTACTCGTTAATGGTCATTGTCTAAATTTGCCTCAGTTTTTCTCCTACCAGAAAGAGGGTACTTGATAAAGCAAACATAATGGTAATGAATTAATCAAAAATCACACAAGCAGTATTTTCTTGACACCTTACCACATCATGCAATTCGTAATTGACCAAAAAAATTGTTAGGGTTTTATCGTATCCCGCTTGACTGAGGAACTTATGTATTTAAAATTGTAACAATAATACTTGTGCTCTTGAGGTAATATCTAGAACCGACTAGTGAAGAATGTCGGTATTGATCAAACTGAGCAACTTTTGATGTTCGTGGGCTATAATTCATTGGAAACAAACTTATCCCTTATCTTGCAAATGGTGCTCAAATAGGATATTCCAAAGTAGGACTTAGTGTAGGCGTTCACTTAACGTCATTAAGAAGTGTGATTGCTACTTTCAGTACTACTTTTGGCCTATTGAAGCACTTGGTAAAAAATCTCACCGAAACAAAGAAATCTTATGTGATGAGTATACTATGCAACCGGCTAATATCACAAGTCTTTGTGAAATTCACCTTTCTTCAGCGACTCTACAGAAGTCTTTTATTGAAGCGAATTATTGAAGAAGAAAAGAAACTAAATAGATGATATCGTTAACGCTTTTTGTTACCTGATAGTGCTACGAATGGGCACACTGGCCACTGAACGAATGCTTATAGATGATTGGCTGATATTGTCATATGTGGCGTCGAATTCACTAACAGACGGAGCGTAGCCGTTTCGATCCAGAGACTGCTGTGAGGATGAGCAACGTTCGTCACTGAATTCATTCATGCTTTTTCATCCTGACAGCATATCTAAAGCCTTTCGTGAAGTCTACTATGGCCACTTATACAGTGAATACGCTTATTTCGGCCTTGTAACCTCGTCAGTTGCACAGTACTTTTCTTCTGAGCCAATTCCTTTCGGGGGATAACCGCTCATATAGAGGAATGACTACTTATTACTTTTCCAAATAATAGTCTCCTATTTACTCTTTTTTGTAACAATTTTGTGCTCACGGGAGGTTTGGAGGATTTTTTAGTTCACAAGGGGGCTAAAACAAGGACCAGGAGATCAATTCGCGGGAATTTCATCCACTGCGCTTCGCACACTCATTTTTCATAAATGTTTTGTCTATACTTATGCTTCGAGAGCAAATAACTGAACCTTGGCACAATTGTTTGGGCGTCCTCATCTCGAAGAGCGATTAATTGGTTGATGATGTATTTGAGCCCGTCAGGATTTCCATCCCACTCCGATTTCCCACATCTGCGAACTGGATCGGTAACAAATTGCAGCTGAAACGAGTCGTTGAGATGAAACGAGGTCAGTATGGGCAAGGACCATATTACCTGGTCTATAATGCTGCTGAGTCTATACTTTCTTGTTAGCCTCTGCAATTCATTAAGATGTACTATTTGCTGAAGTCGTGCAGCTCCTGCTTCCAATATCTCACTAGCAGCCGTTTGATTGTCCTTCTTTTGGCTGAGATTCCTTAGCTCTATTTCCAGCACTCTCACTTGTTCACGTAGCTTAAGAATACGACAATTAGACCGATCTACATCCAAAACAATGATAGGTATCAAAAGTTAGAATTAAGTTTAGAGAAGCTGACTACGTTCACACCTCTGTAATCGTTTTATCAGAGATCGATTTTTCTTGCTGATATTCTTCGCCCATTTCCTTCAACTTGTCTTTTAACCGCTCTGTCTCTTTTGAGTAGAATTTTCACAATCTCTTAACTGCGTCTGCAGGTGCTCCATTGCTCGGAGATCATCTTCAGACAGCTTTTCGTTTCGACCTAAAAAGATTCATCGAGAATCATACACACATTTCCTTTCCTGTAACATACTTGCCTCGAGCTCGATCAATCTTCCATAGAATTTGGTCTGCCTTCCTGGCTTCCTTAGTCAATCTCAAATCTGTGCGAGTACGCTCCAATTCTGCTTCAAGCTCGGAAAGATTCTTTTGCTAAAGTATTACAACGTTTAAGTCGTTGTAGAAAGTAATAATTGGAATGCTTCGTGAGTGAGGAAGGCTTCTTGACACCCACAAGGGATTCCAGCCCTGTTGTGTTTGGGTGAAGAACTGAGTAGAAATAAGATAAGACATACTAAACAAGCTATTTTTTCCTGGGCTTCCGTGATTTTCATTTCACGCAGGCTGTTCTCTTTCTGATCATCTTGCACTTTGCGTTCAAAATTTGCCAAAGCGTCTTTATGTGTATCTCTTTCTCTTCGTGCTAGCACAAGCTGAAATCTTGACAAGTTCAAATGTGGCTTGAATAGTGACAGTAACGTTAAACTGGCTCTTTATTTGTTGGACCTGCGAATGAAGTGATTTATTAGTGTCTTCCATAATTCGCATTCTGCTAGAGAACTTTTGTTGTAGAGCGTCCATTTCGACCATTCGAATCTAAGGTACACATGCATAGATGTTCTGTGAAAAAACAGAAACCTTCAGGCACCTTCTCAGTTTGACGTGTCTTATGCTGATGAGCTTCCTTGTCCTTTTGCCATCCTTGCTTAGCTTTATTTAATTGGTCAAGCAGATCAGCGTTAGTCGTTCTCATATCCTCTAGCATAGCTTCGTTTTCAGAGCACTAGAAGGCAAAGCTGGAGAATGGGAAAAGAATTGAGACGAAGCCACTCAAAAATTACCCACCTTCTTCTCATAGAGAGCCACCTGTTTCTTCAAATCAATGACATGAATCCTATCGCTCTCGTGTCGGCTCAACATCTGGGGGGCTTCGTGGTCGGAATCATGAACAGAAGCTGCAAGGAGTTTATAATAATAATAATCAAAAAATTGCTGAAGGATATTGAGAATAAATCAGAATAGTACTAGAAAAAACGCATTTGTCCATGAATAGTGTTCTTCTCACGAAAAAGCATTATGTTCAACAACAAACCGTTTTCGTCATGCTCGCTTCCGTCTTCACTTCTGTGCGCCAGTAATTGTTTTTTCAAAGAGGCTATCTCCCTTTCAAGTGCATCCTTCTCGCCTTTCCATGTTGCTTCTTTTTTCTTGAAATCCTGTGAGGTGGATCCTAAATTCCTTTCTTCAAATTGTGGGCACTGTAAAATATTATGGGTGTGAATAACTTGCTTAGTAGTTCTTCAGCGTCCTCAGTAATCTTTTTCAGTGCGATAATCTCATTCTTGCATCGGCTTCGTTCACTGTTCATTTTCTCCCTTTCCTGATCAAAAATACTCTCCAGTTTCTTGTACTTTATTTCGAACTCTCGCACCGATTTCTGATTCTGCTCTAATTCCTAAAATTTTCAATGTTTATACTATCCTTCAATGCCTAATTACTCGTTCAAATTGATTCAAATGAATGGTATAGGTGTTCGCATGATGGGCAACTAAAGTTTGGCGTAAGCAGATCGACGGTCCATATAAATTCCCACTTTAGCCATTTTGATAGAAGCTGCACAGCAACTTTGAAAAATTCCCCAAATCGTAGATAGAACTTTTTGTTATGAATTGGTCTTCAAAGTCTTCTATCAGCGGTATGGAATTTAGGCAACACTTTCAATTGCATTTTTGAATCTGCTCAGAAAGTCTATGTCTCTTACTGACTGCATGATTTACACCAGTTTAGACTATAAAAGGATTGGTTTTTAAGAAAGCCTCTGCAACCTATCGAAGACACGAGCTTGTGACCAGTGTCTCACCCACTCCTCTTTCACAGCTGTAAGCAGCCGTAGGCCTGATATGCATATTTGCTCACTGTTTTCGAGAAGATCCTACTACAGTAGTTGGTAGAGGTGAGAGGGTGCTTATCAGATGTTGCTAAATTCATTTTCTAATGGTTCTGCTTCCACAGTCCCGACTTTCAATGCACCGGAAACATCTAACAAATTTGAAGAACTGAAGGGGCATTTCCATAGATTTTCTAGCTGAAAAAGAAGAAACGGATGTTTTTCAAATGCCAACGTGATTCTTCTCGTCTTCATCAAAAAACAAAATTTCATTTTGAACCTGTCTTTCCCTTTTCTGCTCCTCAAGTTCACGTTGTAAGCGCTTACACCGCTCTTCCTGTTCTTCCAGCGCTCTAGTTTTTTCCATAACAGTAAAACTTTTAGATTGCAGCAGCTGATTCTGCTCTTCGACCTGTATTTTGCTATCTGTCAATCGACAACTAAGGCTCTTAATCTGAAACACATGATTACTCAGTTTTGAAGCAATGCGCCTAAATTTCTTTGAATGTTCGTACTTCGTTTTCGAAGATCTGCCTTTGTTTTTCGATTTCGATTGTCCATCGGTCCTCAGTTTGGAGAATCTAGAAGAAATCAATGTGACAGATTTGTTTTATAGCTCGCACAATAGCCAACCAACTGCAATGCTTACTTGATTAGTTAGGTCTTTGTTCTTCTTTTTGTAGAAAACTATTTCGTTGTGCTGTTCATCCAAAACTCTCTTATTTTCCACGCATCTAGTGCATATGGCGCTTTCCGACGGTGTTTGCTCCCGTACAGGTGATCGCCTTACAAAAGTCGGGTTGCTCTCCTTAAATTTTCAAATAATGAAATGTATTCACATGTATTATTATGAATGTTTTCACAGTACGACAAGCACTTAAAATATAAATAGCATTTAACGTCATGATGTAATGAAAAGTTTGTTTGTAACACGGAGTTCAAGCGCGACGCAAGCCTTAAATTTTTGAAAACCACCCGGTGACTTGGCTAAGAATAGACCGATGCGACGTTGGGCGACCATGAGTTAGACGTGGTCATTTATTATCAGGAACATTCTCCGTTTTGGAAGAAACTCCAAATCAAACATTTGACTCTGATACTAATAATTTTTTCTACACATTCAAGTGCTTTTCGTGCTTTCAGCAAAGTAATAAATGATTCTTTGTGAGTAATGCAAAAAGTAATCTTATTTGAATTTCACAGCTTTATAAAGGGGTTATTTCGGAAAACGGTATGTACCGCTCTAACCAGAGATTTAAGCTTCAGAATGGCCACTAACATTCTTATGAAAAGTTTTTGTTCAGCGAATGGAATCGAGTATCGACATCAGGTGACGCGTCGTTCCTCCAATTAAGTCTTGTTGTCTTCCTAGACAAGTTTACAGCTAACGTGTCCACTTATACATGTATTTGCAATTGTATTTGCATTTATAATCATTTTTATACATAAGGTGTAGAAGAAGTAATGGTGTCGCGCAGGGCATTGGCCTCACTTCGAGCTAACCATGCCGAATATTCTCATTTGGCGAGTTTTCTAGCGTACTTGTTTGCATATGTTTCACAGAGATGTCTGCCCATCTAGTCGTGAAAGCACGTGGCGAGTTTCCCAGGTGGTGAACTGGGAAAACGCGAAAATAAACACGACTTGAAAACAACAATGTGCTCCCTTGCGACGAAGGCGTATTTAGAGAATAGACTCTCTCTTTCTTAAGCGTCATTTTGACATTCCTTTGAATCAATCAGTGATTATGGCAAAACCTGCTAACAAGCTCCCAAAATCACCATTAACTGAGATTAAACAAATGAAAAGTAGGGGGATATGATCATGGGGAGATATCATCATCAAAATTATCGAAGAAGAGTATGAACGGCTCATCCATCTTCTCGTTGGCGCTAGGAAAACCGAGTGAACGGAAATCACCAAGAGCCGTTGTCTCCAAAAACACTCAAGCTGTTACGTCAGCCTAGAATCTCACAAACCGCAGACAACGCCAACTAAGGTCTAACATTTGCAAAATGCGGTACGAAACGATCAAGAAGATCTTTCGCAAAACGGTAGAAATTATGGCGAAAAGTGAAGGGGGTGAAGAAGTATTCGGAGTGTCCACAGAAACTTTGTCAACTGCAACACCAATATCATTGCTATACTACACCCAGAATGAACAGTTACGCTTCCAAAAAGGCGATAGAAGAAGCACCTTTGATGGATACTCATGCCTCTATAGTATCCACGCCATCCAACTTCACAAAAAATCAAAGGGAAGGGATTTGTTGTTATGTTGATTATGCCTACCAAAATTCGATAAGTTGAAATGTCGTTGGTGAAAAAACGATCTATCCGTTGTGTAGACAGAAAAAGACACACGGTTCTGTACCTGTCAGAATGCAAGGTTCCTACCATCTAAAAACCAGCACCATCGTGTTATTGTTGAAAAGGATCTCTACGATATCGATAACTAATGCCCGACCTGCTTGCTGTTCGTTGCCTGTAAATTTTTTACTCGGCTCATCCTATGCCGCATTGAGACCTTCGGACGAAGGACAGTCATGCGGACAAGAAGGGTTTTGATCAAGATTTAGTATCACACCACATAGTAACAATGAAACACTGTCCCACGAGAGTATAAAGGACCACTCTGTCTCCTTTTCATCGATATAGAAGAAGGCCTTTGAATATACTGAAAAGGCAATAGTCATTGAGCTCTTGACATCAGGCGTCTACACTTAATTCCCAAACATTCTTCGTGGACTCTGTAAAGATTTCAGAATAAAAATAGCACCATTCTATAATGATATCACTATCGACGTAAAAGGAGAGGTTTGGCAAGGTGAAGCCATACCGCGATAGTTATACAAAGCCACTCTCCAAAACGTCATGAGGGCATTGGAAGAAAACAACATGGAAGCGAAAATCAGCTGTCTGCAATTATAACATTTTTCCTTCGATAATAACATCGCTCTCACAGCATAAAGCATCAGCCAGAAGTATCGAATTCCAGCCGAATCGATAACGCACCGTAAGATGGCTCTTTTACGAAATCGTACAAAAGTAATGTTCATAAGGAGCGATGGTTTTGCGTCCTCCATTTGGACTGGATTTTATATGCCCCGTTCACACGAAACGAAACGAATAGCTCCGTACTCTACGGTTACCTCTAGACAGGTCGGCGAGTCAATGTGGCGGACGACTTTTCCAGAAAGCAAGCGTTGACCAGAGAAACGCATTTTGTGTCCACTTTGTCGACTCCACAAATTCTCTGGCCTCAGTGCTTTAGAGACAGCTTATATCTATTCGGGTACAATAATATTTCAAAACTTTTTTGCTGGTCGGTGTTTTTCCCATAAAACTCTAGTAGACATTCATTAGCATAAAAGCGACTATTCAACGATGCACAGCTTTCCTAATAAGTCCTTCTTATTGTCTTGTAGCAGCATAATAAAATTATCTCACACACTCGGTCTACTTGTTGTTCAGCTTTGGTCTATGGATGGCCTTTTGCCAAACTTTCAACGCCATTTGATAGCACAAACACCTTTGATTCTCAAACTAGGTTTGGTTTTTGGAAAGGTCACAGAATGCTGAACCAGCGGAAAGAAGTACGTTTCGCACTTATAGTAGTAAGTCCGTTGCACTTCATCATGGCCTTATTTTATTTTTTCTTGCTAAGTAAATTGGAAATAGGAAGAAAGTAGCTAATAAGCGTGAAGAGTTTTTTTTACGACTGCTATACGAGGAACTGAGGTTGTTAACAAAATAGAAGGAAAATTTTGAAATAAGTAGCGGAAATCGCGCGCGTCTTCTTGGAACGCCCTGGGAGGCAGTATTTTGACTGCCGTCTCAAAAAAGCGCGACTTTCGCTGTTTATTTAGAAGATTTTTTCGTTCTTGAGAAATATTTTCAGGTTTTCCTTGATGTTTGAAAACGCCACAAATCTCTTCGCACGCCGTGCCCTTTTGATGCGTACATACTCAGTGTGACGCACAATACGCTCTTGATGTTTTCAAAAATCAAAAAACCTGTCCCAAAGCGACCATTTTCCAGGCTACTATCCAATAGGTACTAAACCCTGGTGAAAGCAGTCTACAAACTCTAGCCGAGGAAAAAATACGCAACAAAAATGAGACGTGATGTTATTTTAGCCGTTACAGCGAGGGATCTGAGGTTAAGCCTACGTCAACGACCTGATATCAGAGATGGTGTTCGCACGGAAATCTATTAAAGATCAGGTAAGCTGGAGACCTAAAGCCTTATTACGACAACCGATGGATGAGAGCCGTAATTAAGTGAATTTATTGGAATGTTAGATGCATCCTAGGAAAATCGTCGATCAGATAGTCACAATTCCTCATGAAGCATTCAGGAATATGATCTTAATTGAATAGCTTCAGCAAACGCAACCCATTAAACCTGCTTACTGGAATTGACTAAAAAGATGAGTGATTAAAGGTGATTCATAATTAATGGTAAAAAGTGATCAATGATAGTAACGAATGCGCAGCTACTAAACAAAAGGCATTATTTTTTGCAACAACGTATATTTATTACCTTGATGTTGTCCATAATAACATGTACATTCTTGAGCTCCGTCAGCAGATTAGCTAACTCGGCTATTATGGTGGCACCGCTGTCTTTGGACAGAGATCGTCTGCGCTCGTCCTAAACGTACCATCGTTTCTATGGGAGAATTTTTAATGAGAAAAGGAGAGAATAGTACCTTTTGGGCTTGATCAATTTTTTCGACTTGCTTGCACAACCTGGTGGTCTGTGATTCAATTGAAGCCAATACTTCACAGCACTGTTCTATCTGAGAATGATTGCCTTACTTAAGTAATGTTCTATATTCATTTGTAGCTAATTAATATTGGTACTTATCTGTTAGACGGCGACAAATGAACATCGATCTCATTCGCTGCGCAAGAACTTTTCATATGACCTTTTATATCAGTTCAAATGCTTAAATCTCTGGCTATTGCGGTATGTAGCTGGTTCGTCAAAATACCCTTTAATAACACTGTAAAATCCAAAATAAGAGTGTGTTTTACACGACCGCGCGTTTTTTCCTTATCTCGCTTATATTTCGCTGGACAAGACTCCTCTCCCAGGCTGCTAGTACTCTTTTGATAGAACAAATTTCGAGGAACTCAAAAATGTGCTTGCTTTTTGGGAAAGCATTTTTGATAGCGCTGTAGAAGAACGAAAATAATTATGCCTCAAGCATCGTCTCGTCGGACAGATCTCTTTCCTTAGACTATTAGTGATCATTCGATAGCGTAAACTTCAATGATTTTTCTGAGGAAGACCATTTTACCAGTGTAGCAGAGAAGATAAGGTAGAGTTTCAATTATTCGGCGGGCTCGTTTACTGGTT
Source organism: Parelaphostrongylus tenuis (assembly GCA_019055375.1). Lineage (NCBI taxonomy): Eukaryota > Metazoa > Nematoda > Chromadorea > Rhabditida > Metastrongylidae > Parelaphostrongylus > Parelaphostrongylus tenuis. The sequence goes on along the minus strand of JAHQIW010004790.1, from coordinate 91,396 downwards.
TATCTACGCGTTGGGGCAGGCGATCGATCGGTGGTCTAAAGTGTTAGACAGGTGGAATGCAATTTGTTATTCAATTAGCAGTTTTTTCTCCGCTTTGAAAGAAATTTCAAGAAAAAACAATTGACTGAGATACTATGATAATTATTCTACACGTTCATATGCATTTCGTGTTTCCAGCAAAATATACGCTTAATGAAAATTAAGGCGCTCAACGGGTGTAAAAAATATTTTTATTTTGAATTATCGGCCACGTAAGGCTCTAACCAGATACTTAAGCTTTCCAATAATTACTAACACTGCTATGGAGACAGTGAATTAAGTCGAATATTCACTTGTCGCTCTCTAACAGAAAAGAAACCTAACATTTATTAGTCGTGGTCTAGACCGTAACAGATAGTTTACTTTTTCTCGGCCAAAAATCTGCCATATTTGTGTGTATGTATAAGATATTGCGCGCACATATATTGTTGTAATGCTAACTTTCCTCGTTTACGAGAGGTTCAGCACATACAAAATGCTCAAATCATATCGAGATGCTCCTCAATTTTATAAAATTTCTTTATGGGTATTGGTAAGAACCTCACCTCGTCAGGAACGGTCCCTTTTCCTTGCAGCTCTTTAATGACGGAAGCAGCTTTGAGTTCACTGTTATCCTTTTCCAACAATTCTATCCGCTTTTTCAACTCGCTCTAAAATCGTAAGCTATGTGTGCCGTTTTTTTTATATTTGTTCTTATGCACGTACTACATAGTTTTCGTTATCGCAATTCTTCACGGCCTTTTTGTGTAAATTATTGCATCGTTCATTCACCATTGCTTGCTGGGTGTTAAGCTGTTCGATCTGGAAGCAAAAAAATGTTGTTGATAGCACTACACTTACTATTAGGTCTTCTCGTAAGTCTTGTCACTAGAGCAATAAACACCATATTTAATAACCAGAAGTAATCAAAACTGCTCAACAGCACTATTCAAAGTGTGCGCCATGAATCCGAACACATTTCTGTCATCTCTCAGCCAACAAATCAATACGCTTCGTGTAGAACTTTCTGAGCTTTCTTTTGGTACAAAATTTGTCCATACATGTCGCATTATGGCTACTCAACCAAACCTTCATCGCAATTTTCTGCTTAACGAGTACAAATTAAGACGCAATATACAGATCGCCTTCGAGAACATCAACCGTGCAAAGGCTCAAGGATGTGTATTCAGGCGGGTCCTAACACGTCGACGTCGCCGCAATTTCATCCTTTTTCAAGAAAACGCAAAGCTGCATGTCGCCAGATTGACAAAGAGGAAGTTGACCGAACTGGGCTGGGAGTTGCTGGATCATTCATTATACAGCCCTGACTTGTCGCCGCCTAACTATCACCTATTGAGGTCGCTGGAGCACTACATGAAAAAGAAGTTCCGAGACGACAATCATTTGCGTTGAGGATTAAGAACATTCTTGAGTTCAAGAATGACGAGTTCTATGAGCACGATAGTGATTTGTTGCTTGAGAGATGGCAGAAACTGGGTTAGGCTGATGGCGCATATTTCGGAAAGTTTTGTTCAGCAAAAACTCATGAGAAGACCTTATAAGATGAAGGAGTGTCAATATCTTGAATTCTTATAATACCTTAGTTGCCAAGGCAATTATCTTTTGATTGTCAGTTTTAAGCAAGGTATGCTTCAGTTCGACGATTTCCGCTTCGAGAAGTCGAGATCTTTCCTTCTCATTGCGATGATCAACAGCGCCTTAAAGATCTCTGTCTTCTGTTCGAGTCAATAGCAGGATTTTTTACTTGTATATAAGAGAAAAGAATCTTGTACCTGTACTAGAACTGCTGCCTTTGGTTTCGTAATTCTTCAAGTGAAGATTCAATTCGTGGTTCTTCCGTTCCAAATCACTGATAGTTGCAATCATTTTTCCCATGTCCTTCTCCATCTCTTGCGTCAAATTAAACTAAAGCATGTGTCATCTTTGTGATGTTGAACTCTTACCGTATAAGAAGCATAAAGGATGAAGCACTCGACGCTGATCAATCCTTCGGGATGCTCCATGCATTCGTCTTGAATTTTAACTTCGTTTGAGGTGATTGAATGCATATCTGGTCGTTACAATAACTGGCGGTGGCCTCCGCTGGACCGAGCCAGTGCTGTTTATTTTCCCAGACAAGTCTGAGACCAGTAGTTCGAACTGTCGACCATGTATGAGACGCGGAGCACCTCTAACCACTGCGCCACATGCGCCCTTTCACACCGTATAGTGAAACAATTTCTGACCTCTCCACCGCTGGGACCTCCTTCCATATTCGAGGCTCTCTGCATACAGTCCGCCTCCAATTCGATAATCCTGCAGTGAGAAGATTAGTGGTAATAAACTCTTATTTTACTAAAAGATTATTCAACCTACTTCTTCAGTAGATGGTCATTAGTTCGCTCCAGGCGATCTATTTTAGTCGACAGATGTTCCACTTCATGTTCTGCTAGTTCGAGTTGTAGATGAGCATTGCCTTCGCTAATGTCAAATTAATATTACATATAGCTCAAAACAGAATAGATACTTTATCAAGAGACATGGAGAGTTATAACAACAACCAACGTTTTTTTTTTCAAATGCAGTTCAAAGTTTACGAGTGAAAAAACTTTAACCCTTCGAGGACCAGTGTTGATAGGCAGACGGTGTCGTGCCGTCACTTGCGCGACAGTCCGTCAGGCTCTGCATATCTATGCATGCGCGTCTGGCTGTCTACCTGCTTTCCCACGAAACGCGAAATCCCCATTACAGTGGCTACGATTTGACCTCGCGCAGTGAGCATCAAAATAACTTTCATGGTCATGAAAGTTAGAAGCACACTGAGACGTTTTGTATATGTCAACCAGCAACTGCATTGGCTACCTCCTATCGCTCACTTATGGCTACAAAGATTGATAATGCAGGACTTTTCAAAACCTAGACATCCAGTGGTCTACTTTTTCACAACACTTTGCTAGGAAGTCTCGTCATATGTCAGTTAGTCTCTCTATTACTCATTGCCTTGAGTCGTGCTTCTCATACACACATAAGCCATTATAGGTCACAGCAATATCTCATGAACACAAGCCGATAAACTGATACTCGCAGTCTTAACGCACCAACCTCGCTGATCGTACCATCGGAGGTCTCATTTTGACGGACTTTGACAGCTTCTTCAGCAACACCTCATTCTCGTTTTCCACTTCCTGTAAGAATTAAAAGAGCTTAGAATTTTCTCAACACTTCTGCTATCATTTAGGTGCTTCTTAACAGACTGAACCTAAATAGTACGGCAAAATGTCTAAATAACGGGCGGCTTATAACGTCACTGTGCCCAGATCATGAGGCGATAGAAGCCAGAAGGATGCATCCAGCAGATCAATCTCTGAGGGACAAGCCGTATATTCGGCCTCGTCAAGCGTCGTCAGAGGTTATTAACTCTATATGGGTGAGGCAATGAATTATGATGGCTTACTTTAGTAATAAATTACTGCTTTTGTTTTCTCAAAGGAGTAATGGTAACTATTTTAGTAAAAGTTCCGCAGACGCCGAAAGAACAAGAATTTTGATTGGGCTGGAGAGCAGGATCAAACTAAAAACACAGGTACTGGCGGAGGTGTAGTAGTTTGCTGGATACTAACCATCTCGCAACAAGCATTCTATTAGGGTGATGTCTGGCGTTGCCTTCTATCCGTACTAACAATGGCAGGAACTCGGTGAAAGGTATGAGGCAGTGAATTACATAAAATTAAAAATGTATAACAAAAAATTGCAAACAGCTTTACTCAGTAGATTAGGACAAGGCTATATTTCCATGTCTGGGGATTGGGTACAGTATAGTTAATTCTTTAATTAGTATCGTTTTCATAACCTTTATATCTAACCACTCCTCAAAGCCACGTGCTGGAAGTGTAATATGCGGTTCAGTACGCACAAAGCTCCATTTCAACTCCTTTGGGGAATTGTCACCAGACTTGTCTGAGATTAGCTTTGAATGGTTAACGATTACTTTCAAATTTCAAAACTACACTAGTAATTATATTTCAGCATTGTAGAAAGAGTTCTACAGACCAAAACTTAACAGCATTTATAATGAAGACTAATCATCAGCAGCAGCCGAACCCAAACTATAGCCCATCAATGCGCAGTGCCGTCAAAAGTATTGAAAGTTACAAGTATTAGCGCGTGTACGGTAGCTGATAAAGTGACGTTTTTTATTGTGACTATCTTGTAGATTCTTTCTAGCTTACATTCAATAGTCTACTTACTTTCAATCGCTGCTGTGTTCGTTTGAGGTCCTCTTCAGCAAATCTTAATTGTTCACGGCTGTCAATTTCCCTCTCAAGCGCGTTCCGCAGCTCCTTGTTCACTTCACGGTCCGACATCTGAGGTACAGACACTGCTAGTTCAGCCGACAGTCTCTTCTGAATAAGAATAAGTAGAGAGGGAAAAAATAAAAAATGTTTATTAATTTCCATGCATTTGGTCATCAATTAAATCGCCAGTGCAGATAATCTTAATTTGTGCTCTGCGGTTATCATGGTTTCCGTTAGGTTCCATTTGTTAGAGTGAGAAGAAAGCCACCTCGACTACGGCTCCTAATTATTGTTTTTCCTCTGACGTGAAGCTTCGTACTGGTAATTCGCCTTGCTCTATTATAAAGCGTCCACATAATCGCAGGCCGGCTTTCCAAGGAGTAGGGAGTAGTAATTAAGGACAGTTCCTATTACAGCATTTTCTCCTTCAGTAACTTGATCGTAGATATGAATTTAATATGGAGGAAAAAAGCTGCGCACACCGTTTAGAGAAGGCATTGTGTTTGATGAGTGCGCCTACTGCTCAGATTACAATTTAAGTGACATTTTTGTTTTGCCTTCATCAGGCACATGTTAGCAGATATTACAATGATGATCGAAATCAAATAGAATATTGCTGCCGCCAGTTTTCGCAAAAAGTCTGTTATAAAAATGTTTAATTGTGTCCTTTATTATTCTGCATACGTCATTGTAACTTTTCCTTGTTTGAACAATATTCACGTTCGCTATCGCTATTGAGTGGTTCGCGGCATTTTGAAAGGACGAATTTGAGAAGGATTAGACCCGCTGAGGTTCATGAGCTCAAACTTGGACATACACTCACAGGAGCAAATAGAAGTGTTATAGAATGCGTGAGACCATGATACAAGGACTCTTGCACTCGATTTATGAGTCACGTATATGAGAATTGTTGTCCCTGCTTAACATCAACTGATGAGGGATATTAGGGAATTATAATCAAGGATGATTCCCTAAAATCTGGCAGAAAAATTAGGTGACTCCTAATGATAGTCCAGTTCTTTTGCTTACTGCGTAATTTTATTTTCAACGACAGAGTCAAATTAGAATTTTAACCATAAGATCGCTGATATGTTAGTAGAACCTGGATTCTGATGTTTTTGCGCCAGCAACTTGAATCGCCACTATGCCTACTCAGGCAGCGCGTGCTCGCACAACACCAGCGAGGTTTTCGCTTCAATTTATTTCAGAATTTTTTGACCTATTCAGTGGCTGTCATTATTCACCCATCAATAGAAATGATCTAGGAGCCCAAGGTGAGTTCAAACCACAGCACGATTGAGGGAAGAGCGAGAACCTTGATGATGTCGTCTAAGCGCACTACAGCGGAAAGGCGTGGCGCTGGTGCGAGTCTATGACACAGAAACAACAGGATCGAAGTTATAAGCAACTCAGCAATCTTGCAACTTAACCATTTGACAATCGCTCTTTATTTGAAAAGCAATGAATAAAGCGATTTTCTCAAATACTGTAAATACTTTCGGAGCTGAATTATTGAGACATCCACAGAGTAAAGCGAAGATTTTGACACATGCGTCACTCAAAAATGTAAAGGTCCAGTTCTCCTACACAACAGCGCTCAACTAAGCTTTGCACAACTACCGCTGAGTTTGCCTTGTGCTGCAAAGCTTACAAATCTCACACTGACTCTCGCGTTTCCATCAAATATCACTGCCAAACTCTGAATTTTAGCACCTAAGCTGCCGTTGTACACGCTGCCAAACATTCTTTTCGTTAGCTCAAAATCATGAACCATGCTGCTGATTGTGATTATTGCAAATGCGTACCAGCAAAGATATAGCGTTTTAAAATTGCAATTCAGTATTCACCATTGCATTTGCATAGTCTTAACATAACTGAAGTTCGTTCAAAACATTACCACAGCAACATCGGTTTTGTTCCGTGCCTCCCTCCATTTGTTTTGCGTTTGTAATTCTCGAACTTTTTCTTTCATATAGAACAATTCGTCCTCTAATTTGTACCGTTTCTCCTCTGATTGTTCGAGCTCTGTGTGTAAGCGGACCGAAACCTAAGCAAGTAGTTGGTTCTTCTTTAATATGATTCTCTCACATTCAGGAATAAAGTACCTCTTTGGCGATTCTTAGCTCAGACTCTAGCTCCTTCACTCGAGCACCATTCGATTGCATTGATACTGCATTCTCGTCAGAAGCATCTCCAATTAGGGCCTACTTATCAGTTATAAAGTAGATGTAATTACAATGATTGAGGCTTCGATCAAAAAAATTATCTTATAGCCCAGTTATATGTTTCACTGTTATTCCAAAACAGTCATTTTTATGCTGGTCTAATAGTTGTCCTCTGTTTTGAATGCACACAAAAGGTTTCAGTAGAAACTCACATTTAGTTTGCTTTGTAAATGAGAATTTTCCGCATCCGTTTGCTCTTTAATCCTTTCCGCTTTTCGTAATTTGAACTGAAGTATGCGACAATTTTTTGCATTCTGCTCAAGTTCTCGTTGCAACTCTCGGAATTCTTCTATTTCTTCTTCGCGATATTGATCCTACAAGGATTGAAATCGATTCAATAAAATGATTAGTAGTAGCCATAACAGAAGACCTGCATCTCTTCAATTTCCTGTTGCAAGTCTCTAATTTCTGCTTTAAGGTGTTCGTTCTCCTCCATTAGCTCATCACAAAGCGCTTCAGTACTTGTAATCTTTTCTCTTAGTTTAGCATCCGAATTTGCATAAGTAGTCTCCTACAAATGAGTTCAAGATTTCTCCTATTTACTACATCCTATATTCGCAGTTGTTAATACTTGCCTGCAAATCACGGAGTTCACACTTGAGAACAGTGTTCTCATCCCGATAATCCTGAATGCTATTCTCTGCTTCGTTTAACCGTTCCTCTAACATAGCTACCAATGACTGCTCACTTGTATCTTGGACTTGCACCAAGCATCGTCGAGAGCATAGTTCTCGCTCTTCCTATAAATCGTGCTGTGCTGATGAGGAGTTAAGGATATTTATAGAGATCAGTGTTAGGTTGAATCCAGACGTTGTGACAACACCCGTGGCATTTGATGTAGTAGAAATAAAACTCAACTTTAGCTTCATATTATCTTCTTTGAGTGTCCGAATTTCTTCCTTCATGGATAAAAATGAGTGAGTGCTGAAATTTATAACATCAATAAAAATCATAACAAGCTTTTTCTCCTTGATAGCTATTGCACATTCTACATTTGCAGTAACGTATGCACAATAATTTTTTGAGATCGGTACTGTTTGGTTATCGGTATTTTTTTCCAGCACCTTTACGAATGACGCGTTTCCAGCCTTTTTTGAAAATTTCAGCAGCCATTTGATAGTCTGTATTTTGAGAGTTTCAGTGCTGTACTTCATTATTTGAATATCCGTTTTAGTGCGCTGTGTAAAAAAAAAATTCATTTCACACTTGGCACGTTTATCGCGAGACAAAGCACTGCTTCTAGAGTTCCAGAATCATTCGAAAGCACAATTTTCGTAGGCTTTGATAACGTACCTAATTTTCAAAAAAAGCTTATCATTGCGCTGGAGTACTGAAAAAAAAATTTAGTTCCATACTCGACGCGCTTTTTTGCTCTGCTGCGATGAATGACTGTGTGGAGGGGAGTTCGCAACATTCGCAACAATTGGCACCGAGACGGCTAATGTTTGTCGACTGTCCTTCGACAGACTTTTGCTAGTTATGCCAAATAATCAATTATAATCATAATCACTACAATTTTATTAGTTATTTAATATTATGGATTTAGATGATTTTGTAGTTGAATGCGATTTTTGAAAAGATCATCATAGAGTGCTGAAAGAACGAAAGAAAAGAAGATTACGTCACACACTCCTGGGCCTAGGTTCAGTAACGGATTTATTAGGCAATAAGGAATAAAAAATACTTGACAATATAAGATAAAAAAAGGCTAAGCTCTGCGTCTATTCGATGGTTTTTCTGACTGCGCGCAGCGCTAATCGAGAGACGCGCGATAGTGCCCGCCTGGCAAAACCAAATCCTCTTTTGGCTGCTACAGCGCTAAATAGACCTTTACAAAAAACTATGTACACACTGGAATTAGCTAGGTCACTGTAACTTCTTTTCCAATTTGTAACAGATGATGTGTTCCTTTTTAAACCCTTTACTTTACTTCCTTGCATAGCCTTAGAGTAAAACTAGATTCTTCTATAAATTGTGGCGCATAAGCATAATCACCAGATTCATTAACCACAAGTAATTACAATTGCATGATTTTAATTTCGTTCAAATGCACATTTTTTGCAAGCAATTTGGTGTACAACTTGCCTATACTCGCTTCAAGATGGGACCCGTCTTGGGAACAAATTTGCATCCTATTCATGCACGAATGGCGCGCAGGTGAAAGTGATAGCGAACACTGCGTGCATGATCAATGGAGCTCGGAGCGATGATGCGGTTGCAGAAAAGGCAGCTAGTAAGTCTTTTGCAAGGAACAAAGTTGGTGAAAACACTCTGGAGGATCACTCGCGCTCGGACCATCCACAAGAAGCTCAATTGATTTTACCGCTTCACTAACATTCTCCCTTATGCGCCATTCTTGAATGACTAGCAAGCAAATTTGTTCCCACTGCAGCTGCATTTCGAAACAACTATAGACAAGTTGCACATCAAAATGTTTGCGAGAAAAATGCGCCATTGAACGGTACCAAAATTAGGCATTTTTAGCTATTTCTGGTCAATAAATTTGTGTTTATTGCTGTAGTGCCAAACGTTACGAAGCGATCTGAGAGTACATATCCAAGATACATTGTGTACAATTTTTATTTTGAACTGTTCCTTTCTCTAACTTGCATGAGGTTCGTACTTCTTTTTCCTCAAAATTTGATGGCTGACGTTTCGGCGGTAATGCCTTCGTCACTAAACGTGCATATCATACTATATCTGATTAGTCGGTTAATATTTCGTATGCATCAAGAATTCAATAGGAAAGAAATCGACAGTCTAGTCATTCTGAAAAAACCGTACCTTATCATAGTTTTATGAGAGCAGTCACAGATCTAGTATGACACGTTTTAAAAAATGAAGCATACTCAGAAGACTGAAAAATAGGCCTGAGATACGGTGCCATATCACTGGTTTTGTCCAAGCAATCTCCCCTTTTATTCATTTTTGGACTTTTGCGGTTTATTCAAAAGACCTCTGGGGTTTTTCGCAAATATGTTCTTGATTCCTGCCTCAGGATTCTTAATACCACATCAAAGTTCGTATCGTCATGTTTTTCCACTCTGTTCGCCCCTATGGCTCAATTGTTTGGCTGTTGACTTTTCTATTCTAGTGTTCTTTTATGTGGATCCGAAGCGGTCTTCTTGTCTCGCCGAAGTAATTTTTACCGCATGTCGTGCAAGCGATCTAGTATAATGCGCCCGCACTCGTGCAATCTCCTTCCTGCAATTAAAAGAACCAGCGTGAAATACCCTTGAAGCTTAAACCGTAAAGACAAGAAATGAATAGGAGGGGAGAATGTCTGAAAATAACTGGTGATATGGCACCTTATCTTAGATTCATTTTCTACTCTAAATGTGGTTCATTTTGCAAAATGTGTCACACTAGACTGATGACCGCTGTCATGTAAATCTAAATAAGGATGACTAGACTGTTGATTTCTTTTCTATGAATTCTTGATGCGTACGAAATATTAACAGTGTAATCAGATATGGTATCATGTATACGTCTAGTGACGAAGGCGTTGCCGCCGAAACGTTAGTCATTAAGTTCTGAAGAAAAAGAAGTACCATCCCTGTGCAAGAATCAAATAAAGAAAAGGACAGTTCGTAAGAAATTTTACAAATCCTTAGTTATGCCGAGGTTTAGAAATAGACGAACTTTTGAGCTATTGTGCTTAATCTTTTTGTGAAAGGTAAACTTCACTGAGTACATTGTGCACAAATGAATTTAGCTTTACTTATTGACTTTGACACAAAGTGCTTTTTGTAGCAGTTTTTAACTCTTGCAACAGTTAATACAGCGCAGATGTCATGTTAGGTATAGTCAGTGAAGAGCGTTCTGCACACTCAATGATTTACAATCGACGTTTTATAGCACAATATGATTTAGAAAAATTAATCAAGTTCTTAAATTCTCCCACAATAGCTCAAAATGCTTTACTCAGGAAGATTTATTTCACAAGCGAATCCTACATGCTAACTGCAATTTTAAACACAAGTTGCAGTTCCTGTCGACAATTAATGATGCAGTCCTTCACATAACACTTTCATTTTTCATTTAAGAGCAATCGTAAAACATTCCAAGGGTTAATGCTTTTTGTAAAAGCCCCTCCTTGTGACAATATGCTTAGCATATCTTACAGGGTATTTGTCATCGTAATACGTTGATAAGAACGAGTGTAGGGCAGTGGTTGAAGGTGCTCTTCTAAAAATAACAAAACAGTGCGATCAGAATCGACCAGTCATTTAAGGAAGTCCTATGCACGTGCCTTCGTCGAAACAATAAAGTTGATTGAATGCATGTGTGGCTTATACAATAATCGGTGGCAAACCGGCGTATCGAATCAGTTGCAAAGCTTTTAGCCAGATTGAACATAGAATCTGCATATGAGCGAACACATTAATGAATACATGTGTGAACATGTATTGGCTTGACCGGAAGTCTACAACATTCATAAGCAAAAAAAAAGCTTAGGCTTTTGTAGAGAGTTGTAATCCCCTCAGTTTTTAAATATTTTTATTCGATTTTTTAATAAAAATTACGAGAGCACCCTTAGGCCTAGGCTCAGGCTTACGTTAATTGATGGAACCACAACTCCTCACCAGCGTCAAAAATCATAAGGGCCACTCGAAACAACACATAAAATGTTCGAAAACATATACATGAGACGAATGCGAATAACTAATTAAGCGGAAGGAACTTTGGAACGCTCAAAGTAATTATGATGACGGCTCATGTAAATAAATAACATTGATTTAAAAGTATTTCAGAGCGGCAGAGCAGATACACGGGTCCTACCCTATAAATTCAACTGTCTCCCAAAGAAGCGCAAGGTAGCTCTTGATGTAATTTCAACGAGCTATCCTTTAGTTTGGTGAAATTTTGTTTATCACTGCTCTTCAATAGATCCAGAAGCCTTGTATAGAATATAAAGTCAAGCTAATTGAAGTTCATAAATCTGTGGGCGCTGATGCAGATTTTGCATATCAAATTGAAACTTCCCTTAGATGAATGGAAAGCTGTCGACTAAGTTGTTGAAAAAAAAGCCTCTAAGCAAAACTAAATGTCACGCTTCCCAAGCAGTAATGGATTCATTTGATATGAATTCCTCTATTGTCGCATGAAAAGCTAATTGTCTTAATTATACAAAAGTTTGGTGAACCTTAAAAGATCTATGATGGGCCTAAAATGATAAACTTGCTGAAAGACTTTAAGAACTTTTTTTCCACTGAACGTGAGAGTACTCGGACGCCGTCGACTTCTCATTTCATTAAGAAAAATGAGAACAAGGTACGGAAAAGCGGGAGAAGGCAAGTGAACTGCTACAAAGCAGTTGCAAAGTGTGATCAACGGAAAAAATGTTGCGAAGGTGTTAAAAAGGTTAGCATCAGGTGCAGCAGCAGTATGAATCACTGATATTTAGATTGCTTTTATAGACAGTACAAAAAGTATACATCAATATTCTATGTGGAAATTCTCTATTGTAAGCAGAAATCACAAATCTTATGTGGAGACTTTTGACTTTATATATTAATCAAATTGTTTGTGAAAATCATAACTGCTTCTGCTACGTATTCTGAGCTCGATCTAAATTGTAGGTGAGAATCGCGAGCCGTTTTTCGCATTAGTTCCTACTATCTTATTGTATTTTTATATATATATACATATATATATATGTAAGTATATACATATATATGCGTATATAGCACTGTTCAAAATATCGTGACCTGCAGATTGTGAAATGAAAAGGAAATTAGAACTGATAGCTGCTGCGAAAACGAAAATTTTCCAAATTCCATTGATGAACACATTTTATGCAAACATGGAACCATTTCAGAAATGCTCCTTTTAGTGATTTATCACTTTAATACAACAAAAAACCATCCATAATTGTCGAATTTTCGACTTTTTTGGATCGCTGCACTAACCTTAGTATTTATGATGCATACTTTTGCAAAGCAGTAGCTTCCCGCCGCAAAATGAACTGGCTCACAACAAAACATCTTTTCTGAAAATGTATTATGAGCTTTTCATAAGATCAGTTATAAGCACTAACACAGTGCAAGACACGTGTTTCAGCCTTTAAACCTTGTCAGTTGCACAGTGCCTTTTCGTTCAGCAGCTCCTCGGGGATCTATCCCTGCATGGAGGAAGCGACGACGAGCTTTTTACACTCAACGCAGGTAAAACAATTACCGTCATGTTCTTTCAGAGTGCTTGATTGTCAAATGCATGCGTATGGCTGTTACGTGGGCATATGTAACAACCAATGCAATCGACTATTTTGAGACTCGCTCAAGAACAATACAATGTGATAATGTACTTTGACAGATCTCTTTTAGCTAATAGACCTCCTGAAAGGCTCAAAATACATTGTCAGATCACATTGTTCTTGAAGAGGTCTCAAAATAGTCGACTGCATTGATTTGTTACATATGCCCACATAAAAGGTTTTTTGGATTTTATTGAGTGAAGAGAATAGAAATTTCGCGAACCGCGTTAATTTCATATTGGTGTTGGGCGGACTACGGTTAAAGTACATAAACTGCGGTGAAAATTCCTATGGATAGCTGAAGAGGTGTGTACCCACTTCAACACACGTGGTTCTTCATGGTTAATCACGACGATTGGTATTGAGGGAGGACGACCCATAATCCAAATAGTGTCACGTTTATACGTGGTTTCCGTATGCGTTGAAATCAGTTCTCACTCGATGATCAGGATTTGATAAAATCGCTGCGAACTGTTCTTTGAAATAATCGTTCATTGTTTGGGTCCGTATTTCTATTCAATTCGGAAAAGAGAGAATGCACGCAAGTAGAGTTTCAGGCGAATGATTTGGAGGATATGCCGAAACTTGTACATATGGACAAAATAAGCTGGAAACGTATGTACCAATATATATATATATAAATATATATATATATATAATAACGTCCTGCGATGGCCTTTCGGCAGCAGACGATGATTCTCGGTAGTTATGATATCTAGGAATTTCAAAAGCATACGTATTCATAGAAGATATTTTGCTTCATTGCCCTAATAGTTTACATTATTTTTACGCAGAATTTTTTAAAATTTGATTATTTCGCAATAGAATTACGAAGAAATTGAGGAAATTCATTAGTGAAACTTGCTACAACATTTGTGATAGCTTTCATTATATGAGTGATGTGCAGAACTTTGAACGTCGGACGGTACTCGAAACCGCAAATCATCTTTTCGGGGGCGCGTGTCAACCATTGCACAGCTGACTCTCCTTCTACCATTACCGTCATAAGCGGTTACATGAAAAACAACTTAGGTGATATTTATTTTGTTCAATTACTTTTTATATTCAATAAGCGAACCTACAAGAAAATGAAAGACCGAAAACTGCATTTCATGGACTCTAGAAGATGGGAACTTTCATTTAAAGAGAATAAGATAAACTCTGCTCACACGTGAGAGAGTGATGATTTTAACAGCTTCTATACAATTTGGTAAAATCATTATGCATTGGAAGATGCCGTTCAAAAGTGACTGTCAGCATCAATTTTTATCAAGTGCATTGTAGTCAATAAATGCCGAGCGTTTAAGTGTTTGAAAAATCGATTATTTCAATCTCAACTTCTCGAAATAATAGCGAAATGTTTCATAGAGAAATCAGACAAAAGCCTTATTCTGTCTCTGAAGAAATTTTTTCCAACAATTTGTAGTCTCAGTCAGACTCACGTCATCCTCTGTAGGCGTCAGTCCACGCTCGTCATCACCGACTGATCCACTAACAGCCGTTGCCATGCTTCTTGTGTCATTCACACTGTCACAAGATTTCACCGATGACATCCCCTTGGATGTAGCGGACTGATATGAAGACGAAGACATCTGATCAGCACCATCGTCTAAAGAAATCATCATATTTAATAGCTAAAAAATTGCCTATAGCTAAAAAACTCTTAGCTTTGATTTCAGCTGCCTAAATAATAGTTTTGGTTTCAATTTATGAAGAACTACCTTCTTCTGGAGCACCGTTGTCGTTGATTTTTTCTCGCAAACTTTTTCGTCTTTCTTTTTTTAATGGCGCCACCATGGTCTCATGCTTATCCTAGATAACCACTACAAACACTCTATTCTATCAAAATCAATACAGCAACAAGGAATCCTAAGCAACCTTTTGGCGGAAACATTTCCTACAACGATCCTTTAGATAGTTTTGCGACTCAAAACCACTGCATACGTCGGTCATGGAGCTTACACAGTATATTCACTGTAAACACTTCTGCTAATGAATATTGCTTTCTGTGCACAACTTCTTCATATTTCTTCTCATACGCATGAATCAACGTAAGAAATGATTAAGTTTGTATAAAGAACGCGAAAAGATAAATAGTAATCTCGCAAAGTCAAGGCACTGTGTAAGGCTCAGGGTTAAAATCAAAAGAAATTATACAAGGATATTGCAAGAAAAATAAAACTCGAAAAAAGCAGCATTGCAAAAATGTGTTTGAAATACTCAGAGGATCAGAGTAACCGGATTTCTTATTTGATGTCTAAACAAACAAGCAACGAGAACATTTTCATTAAGTGCCGCAAACAGTCTGTACCTCTCCTGCGCAGAATGAAACATACATCACCTACAGTTATGCCTATGCGATACCTGCGACCTGGTCAGTTAAATAAAAAGTGAATGTGAGTTTTTTGATAATGGCGAACATCGATCGTAGCATTCTAAGAGCTAATAATTAAGAGAAATTACCATGCCCTTCTCCTCTATACGAGAGCTCTCTAAGCTGCTTTACTACTCTACATTCAGATTTGAAGCTCTTAGGATTCTTGAATATCTAAAGTAATAAAACCGCTGCGTTTAATGGAGCAGTGCTGACATAACAAATGCGAATGTGAGACGTACCACAGCTCTTCATCATGTTCGATTCTTAGCAGCTGTAGTTCACAGTACACCCACATTGTAAATGTAATTATGTGATAGAAAAGAAAAACGAAAGAGAAAGAGAAATGAATTATGAAAAGCGAAAGCTATGGGTCTTCGACGAGGTTAATGTATGTAAGGTGTTCCATGAATCATGTCTTTCAGTCGCTAAACGAGCAATATCAAAGGCAATTATTCGAAATGACATAGCACTTGATTTCTTCGATTTAATATTGAACATTTCTTTATGGTCGATTTTAGTAATTCACTTGTGAAGAGAGCTACTTCCGGTGAAGTTATTGTGAAATAAAGCACAGATGAGTGGTGAAGTGTGGATATGTGAGCAGTGGCAGAGGTAGCGATGAGAGTAAATGTTCGCATAGCGACAACAGTGTTGTGTAAAGCATCGACGAGCTGATTGAGCTTTCTTATCCTGCCCAACCACATGGCGTTCCTTTGCGTGGGATAAGCTAGTGTATAGGACCAAGTGTAGTCGTAGAAACACGTGTAAGTGAATTCGTTCGTAAATATCGTTCGTAAATAATCGCGCTCGTAAATATCATAATTTTCAACGAAAACGAGACATAGTCTCACAGCGATTTTCATTAGATTAACAAGAAAGAATTAGGATCTATAAGCTTTTTTCAACAATGAACACATTCCCATATTTAATGATAATTAAATTTTATTTCCTAGGCAGAACAATGGAAATTTTTTGTCTTTCCCTCTAATATGCCTACATCAATTGAATTATATTAATGCCATAAAACTCATATCCCACTCAATAAAGGATATAAAGGAAACATCAGGGGATCAAAGATCGACTTGATATTAATTCTCTAGCTGTCTGTGCTATTAGGTATTCTCGTAAATCTAGCACTAGAGCAATAAATACCGAATTCCTCAATCAGAAGTAATCAAAATTGTTTAAAAACACAATAACAACATAAACAACAACAACTTATAACACAGTGTTAACAACAGACGATCAACGCCAAGCGCTACTGTGAACACCTGGAACGCTGCAATCGGCCTTCTCACGTCGACTCTGCCGCAATCTCATCCTGCTTCAAGACAACGCAAAGCTAAATCTTGCAAAATTGACAAGGGGAAGTTAATTGAACTGGGCTGGGAGTTGCTGGATCATCCACTATACAGTCCTGACTTGTCGGCGCCCGAGTATCACCTGTTGCGATAGCTGAAGCACTTCCTGAGCAAGAAGAAGTCTCGAGACATCAGTCACGCCCGTCGAGGATTGACAACTTTCTTTCAATCCAAGGATGACGAGTTCTATGAGTACGATAGTGATTTGTTGCTTGAGAGATGGCAGAAACTAGGTCAGGCAGATGCCGCATATTTTGAAAAGTCTTGTTCAGCAATTTTAATCACTTCTGGTTGATGAATCTGTTTTTTATTGCTCTAATGCGAAAGCTCACGAGGAGACCTAATATATGAAGGATTCATGGACGCATATACTATGGCCACCACAGTCGAGGTATTGGTGATTCAATCTTACTCCTACGTATACGGCTGAGAAGAAAGTTGTGAGGTACTTTGATAGGCATGAAATAACTTGCATGTATATCATGGGAACATTACAGTTTCTTCCATGGGATAACCCCACTAAAAGCCTAGATATTATTTGCCTTATTTTCACTTTGTTACAGACTTTTGCTTTGTCAAACGATACAGTCGAAGTTCGTGCTTTATTACGTCATTGTTAGACAAAGGATCTTTCACTGTGAGCTGCAATAGATGAAATTACGAAGTTTAAGGGAAAGGCGCAGCAAGCAAATCTGCAGCTGGACTTTAGTTTAAACACTTTGATGCCGAAGATCTTGACCTCGAAGACGAGCCTCGTTCAGGATGTCCAACATAGTTAAACAACAAAGCAGCAAATGATTGCTAGCTAGGAAGATGAACCGTCATCAAGTGCTCGCAGATTGGCAACCAGACTCAATGTTTTTCATACAACTATGCTGACTCATCGCCACCAGCTCAACTTTGTCCACAGGAAGCCACGACAAGATCCGCACGGACTCACTGAAGCATAAGCTGCCAAAAGAGTCGAAATTTTTAGCCAACTGCTTAACAATTCACTGATTGTTATTTTTTTCAACGCAATGTGACTTCGGACGAGAAGGAGGTATAGTGACCTGGTCAACCTCAATCGAGACAAGCAGTGGGTTCAGAAGGGTCAGGTTAAGCCGTCAATCCCAATGCACAATCGATTTGACAAGAATGTCATGACCTGTGTTTGGTGGAATTTTGGAGGAGTCGTGAATTTTAAATTCATTTGAGAGTGCTATTTCAGTAGTGAAGTCAAGATTACGACAAGCTTGAAGAAAATTGCCCGGCTTTGGTCAATCGAAAGAGGGTTTTGACCAGAAAAATCAAAGTCAAGTTTGATAAATTGGGTGGACTTAAGGTTCTGCCACATTCCTTCTATAGTTCAGATTTCAATCCATCCGACATTGACCTTTCCAAACACCCTCGATGAAGATGAAGAAGCATGTCAAAAGTTTTTTGAATCGAATTCAAAGGAATGGCTTTTCGACCAGATCCAAAACTTGGCGGACCAATGGCAGAAAGTCGTAGAAAACGATGGCCTTCATTTTAAGGAGCAGTTAATATTGTTCTCGTTTGGAATTTATGCAAAAATTTTCAATTATTACAAGTGGCTCACAGCCTCTCAATCTAATAGTACTACTAAAACGCAGCAAAAAGGCATAAATCATTATGACATTGATTCAGAAAACCTCAAGAGCTATTGCACACATATACATACTGCATAGCCTATGATGTAGAGTGATGTGCAAAACATTTTGTGTCAGAAGGGACTTGAACCCGCATTTCGGCCAATGTGGGGAGTGTGGTATATCATTTGCACAACCGATGTGAACCTGCATTTCACGCAAATGCTCGTTGTATTTTCTATCTTTCTAGCAACTTAATTCCACTTGATCCAGCGTGGATTTTTTCCTTTCAGTGACCGGGACCTTGTAGGAGCACGAAAACGGACATGTTATTATATGGCTTTAATCCGTCGAACGGCCTTATGAATATATGTTTTAGATACCTGTGTAGAGATAGTGAATTCACACCAAAATCTTCTTCGTTATGGCTTTGTATCCTGTGGGGTAAATGGAGTGTTTTCTTTGAGTTTAACGTTTCCGAGTAGGGGACTTTTTTTGTAGAAATGCAGAGTGACGTACTCGTTTTGCCAGAGATCCGCTTCCGTCCATACAAAAGTTTAGGTATACTATACTAAAGCTCATGCAATCGCGAGCTTTACAGTCAAGGCAAAATTGTGCAATTTCACATTTCGCATAGATGGTTCAGAGCGACTACAGACTATCTGACACCTCAGAGTGTTTGGCTGAATTTGAGCCACTGCTGTTTCTATCTAACTCGCCAATCTTGTTTCTTCAGAGGATTGGAGTGCACTGTTTTTACCAAACTGGGTTTTTGTGATTTTTTTGGTCGCATGCGGATTTTTCGTCAAACCTCTAGTGGTCATTCGATAGCTTAAAAAATGGGAACTCCATCATAAAGCCTGCTTTTTTTAAAGGCTTTAGTGCGTTGTAACAACGAAGAGAATACTACGCTGCGACGTAGAAATAGTAGGTCCGCTGTATCACATCACAGCGAATTCTTTGGTGATTATTAAAGTGAAGTTTAGGCCTTAATAGCACTTTGTTCTTTGGGAGAGATGTGATATCATTGTGGCGCATTGTTAGAAAGGTAGTTGTAGCTGTAATGAACGCCTAAACCTTCTAGGCAATGCAATAGTGAAGCAGCAAAAAAGAAAGTAGCTTTGACTTTACTGCACATTACCACCTATCTTACGAGAGTGCAACTTAAAAACCCATGTTCTCTAATGTAGGGCTCTAGAGGTCAACGAGTGGTCAAATTCATGGAATACCATCGACAGCTTTGTATTGACGTTGTTGATGATCACCCAACTATGACCACTGCATCGATAAAAAGTTTAGGCAGATACGTTGAAATCTCTCAAAAATTTATTCAAGAACCTTCGAATCTAAAAAGCAATTGAACTCCTGAATAGCTTATTCGTTTGCCTGTTTAGGTTCTTCTCCGTTGTCCGGGACTAAACGAGGAAGCGACCCCTTCCGCTAGACTTAAACTTTCATTGCACTTTCAGTGATCATTCGAAAGCTTAAGTCTATGACTACTGCCCACCTGGTCGTTTTTCGAGGAAGTTTTTTCATGATGCAGTAGCCAGAAGAAAGCATTTGTTTTTCACAAGCGCATGATTTTCACAGGGCACAAAATCTTTCTCAAACCATAATAAGCCATTCGATGGCGTAAGTTTCGATGAATCCGATGCTGTACTTAGTTTTTGGAAAGATCTTTTCATTGCGGTGTGGCAGAAAAAGACAGACTGTGTTTCACATATGTGGTCATTTGTTCAAAGGTTAGTGTGCGTGCTGGGCATGGATTGCATAGGGCGACCTATCGATCGTATTGGCGCTATTAGCACATGGAGTGTATTTTCTGTCATTTTATTCGGAAATTTCCCTGTTTTAAAAGAGGCTCCAGATGTATAACTGTGATACTACAAAATTACCTCTGAAAGATCATATGCAGCTCGTGCTTCAGTAAATTCATACTGAAAGCGCGCGTACAGTGCAAAACTTAATATTATTCCGAATGCCCAGCCTTATAAGGAGATCTTTCAGAAAAACGGCCTGGTTGCGCAGTAAGCACAAATTTCGCTTTCAGATCATTACTAACATTCTTATGAAAACTTCTTGTTCAGCGAAAGGACTCGTTTCTCCACTTGTTCCCGGATACCTGGAAAAAATCACTTTTTTCCTTTCCTCTCATTTTTACGAAAAAATTCGAAACTTGAAATATTTCTTTCACTTTCGAGATGACACCTTGTATGAGAATCTTAATGTAAAAATACCCTATCTCGTACTTACCACTATAGGTACAATTCTGATCGGAATGTGGTAACCTTTCCGTAATCTGATCATCGTTTCTAACCCTTGTAAAAAACGTATTTCCCCGTCTTTTCAAATCTTCAAATAATTGTTCGACAGCACAAATCAAAAGATTTTGAATGCTATATGTCATCTTAAAAAAAACCCTCTTATTGCGCTGAAAGAGCAAGAATAAAATTTTGTTCCTCTTTGAAAGATTTCTCGCTGGCTAAAATTTTCCTTTGGAGTTTTAGTAATCAATCGATATATCAAACCTTGAAATTTCCAATGATTTACTTGGTTTTCATGAAGGACCTGCCATTACGCTGTAACACCCAAAAGAAGATTGGGTTTCACAAAAAAAGGATCACCTCCACTATCCTCTCCTCACTTCGATGCATTGGGCAAAACGTATTTTCTGATCGTTTCTAATGCTTGAATAATCAATAGATAACTTAAATCAAGAAAATTTTAAATATTTTATTTTATTTTAAAAAGGCCTTTTGCGCTGAAAGAGTCAAAAATAATAATTTGCTCCTCATCCAAAGATTTTTCTCTCACCAGGGCCTCTCTCTTATAGTTTCATAAATTAAACATAGATCAAATCTCAAGAATTCCAATAATGTTTTTTGGTTTCTTGAACGAACTTCTTAGTACTTTATGAGAACCGAAACAGAATTTGGTTCCGTATTCGTAATTTTTTTCTAAAATTGCGAAGCCCAATCTTCCTTGTCTGTTACATCGTGATACGAAATCCATGTTTAAGGAAAACTGCCAAATAGATCATAATTCTTAAAATCTGGTCTATCGATTGGTTACTAAAAGTTCGGAGGCAAAGCTTTGGACAGCTAGAAATCTTTCAAAGAGGAACAGAATTTTATTGTTGATCTTTCAGCGTAATAACAAGGCTTTAGATGGAATACACCGTTCAAATTTTTTTGATTTAAGATAGAGATTGGTACTTAACCGTCAGAAAACGAGCGCTAAATAAACTTTTTTGAAGGGTAAAAACAGCGATCAGATAACGGAAAAGTACCCATCTTTCTTGTTTGAACTTATTTCTGCAGATATAAAACAAATACTGTTTCATAGGCTTACCAATCCCAGTAAAAGACAAAAATTTAGATTACTTTTCAAGGCCTTTTTCTTTCTTCCGTGATTATTACTCATAGATATTCTTCTGTCGAATAGGAAGATTTTTCTCCTTATCATCAGTTCTGTAGATAGCCCAACTAGCTTACAACGTTTTAAACTCTTTTCGTGGCCGTAGTTTTCCCAGATGTTACCAGCTTTGAATTATGACTAAAAATCTTGACAACAATACCTCTTTTTCGTATCGGAGCTATCTCCAAAGGAAAATGAAATTGTTGGCTCACTTCAAAGGGATCCAATCCTTTTAAGAACATCTTCATACGATTGTGGAGTGTGGTATTTTATCCATTCTGCAATGCCTATAAATAAATTTACTTATACTAGGAGACATCCTCGTAGGAAAAGGCGTCAAATTGCTTTAGGGAGATTTTACTAGAGCTATAATCGATTTGATATAGACGTGAAAGATAATGAAGCGCTGACCTGCTGCTTTGAACATTGCAAATCAATGAGCTTGGCCGATGTCAAGAGAAAACTTCGTTGCCATTGCGAAAAAAAGTTCGAGAATAAAGCTTAAAGTGTCCAACATTGATGAAAGTCATCACCTGTATCACCCGTCGTCTCGTTCACCGTCCAGTGACTCGAACGAGCATCATCAGCCCTTCTATTTCTCCCTATCGCGTGCAAAAGTAGCTCAGTGGATCCACCGCTCTCTAGGACTTCGTTGAAGATTATATCTTTCTTCTAGGCTTTTCGTGAAAATAAATGACCAGTGGATGGGCCTGTGGAGCGTTTGACGTATCGAGGAATCCAGTTGATAACAGCTTTCGTCCATTGGTTGTAAGCGAATTACGTGTCCAGCCCATCTTATTTTCGGAATCCTGGCGCCTAGAACGGCGTCTCTGACCTTCGATCGTTGACGTAGGTCGGAACTTTGTATCCCTTCGCTCATATGCAAGATTCCGGATACTACTAACATGAACCTTTAACTGCGCTTGTATTAACGCCAAGTGATCATTCACTCTGCTTGCGTAGTGGCCAGGTTTCTGATGCATATGTTAAGTCAGAGATAACAATTGAGTTAAAAGGTGGGCGCGGATTCGGCTGTTCTTTATTTTCTTCACTGCATCTTCGATGCTCTTGAACACTCCCGGAGCCGCTCTCTGCCTCCTACTCAACTTTGGAGCTAGAACGTTCATCACGCTGATTTCATGACCTGGATAGAAGTAACTGGAACATTCGGAGATGTTCGTTCGTTGAGGATAAATGAGGCATTCATAAAACATCCGTTTCTCATAAACATGCTAAAAAAGATGAAAGTCATGGAGGTGAATAAATTTATATCTGTCAGATACAGTGGGATGGTATTCGCTATTTTTTAGCCAAAATTTTGATACTCCCAGACAAATCTGGCTAAATTTGCCAACGACTAAACGATGAGAGGACTAGTGATCCAGATCATGAAATCGCGCATAGATGCGATTATCTGTAGAATACAAAGCACCTTTTGCAAATGCGCTACCTCCATCATCAAAGATGAAGACATGATGGTGGAGATTTGGAGGTTAAGGATTTGAAAACATGCAGATAATTGATAACATAATTTGAGCCTTTTGTGTCCGGTATGGCACTTATACAGTATTACAAAAGCAATAAATTTTGACTTCACATGAATCTTGCACTTCTAAGGTATCATGCGGCAAGTGATCCGTGAGAATCGTCCCTACTTGTGCCCGTAATATTTTTTGACAGAATGTAAAAAGAGAAAAATAAGCCTAATAATGTAGAGTGCTGTGCAAAAATATCTGCGTCCGCCGGGATTTGAACTCAGATCCCACTCTTTCCGGGAGCGTGTTCTGAACCGTTGCACTATCGACGCTCGTTGAACACCGCTCTTTCTAAGCTACAACACGTTATTTGGCAACAACCAGCCGCTAACGATTTGACAGGGCAGCCGCTATCGGCACTGAACCTACTTGTGCTGACAGATATTAGGTATATCATACCACCGCAAGAGGCGGTCAAATCAATGAATTCCAAAAAAAATATTTCGTATTTACGTGCAATTTAAATTCGTCTTCCTTACTGTCATTAGTTCTTCAATTCTACTCTATTCAGTGGATTCTTCACAAACGGACACCTATTTTCTCTGCATTAAAAAATACTGGTGAGCTAAGATATGCGAGGTAATAAATTTCCAAAGAACAAGCTTAGAACTGGTGTTGGAAAAATCGTTCTGATGAATTCCTGTCAAGGTTCCCGAAAATTTTAAGATTATATACTACCCATGTGTTTATGCTTTATATGTCAGTGGTTGTATAAGGTAGTGCAGTGAAATCAGTCAATATTGATAATCAATCGGAATCGCATCTAAGCAACCAGCTGTAGCTTCCGTAAATTACTCATAAGCGTACTAACTTATATAGTATAAATCTCGCGAGAATAAAACGACATGTCGTTGTAATTTTTCTCACAAGAATGTATAGTTATTCTTACCTGCCTTCCAGTAAGCGATGTTTGATCGACGCCGTAAATGTTACTCGTTATCTCTCAAAAGCGCTTCAATCGCGTGACCTTAACTGGATATCATACAATCAATTGCTGTATCAACTAATCTTATTTTAACTCTCGCATTTATCGATAATATCTTTTTCGTCCTTTTCAGCTATTGGTGAAGTCTTTTAGGAAGTCATCCATATACATATTGACCGACTAACATGCCCTTCTGAACTTTTCTATCGTGGCAATAGTTTTCCACTTTAGAAAAATAACAGATTTCCAGGATATTGTTGCTCCACGAATAATGACAGATCTGTTGTCTATTTATTCCATGTCGGTCTTCCTTCTTGTCGTTTTCTGATAAGCGATCACATGGAATTTGATGTGACAAACGGCCTCAAAATGGTGTCTTAGGTGCAACACAAGAAGCAGTTTCCACGGAGTGTCGTAGCTGAGTTCGTTTTGTCCTTTCCAATGACGTGCCATTGAATCCGAGATTTGATCGTCTCTCACCAATTCTACCAACACTCAGCGTCTTAGACGGGAGCACTCAGTGTGTGAGGTAATGAGGCAAATATTTTCCTGCTGATCTTGTTTTTTTTTTTGTTTCCTGAACCTCGAGGTCAGCCTAACCAAGCCCTTTTTCAGGTCTTCACCACTTCAGGCGATCGCCGGCTGTTTGTAGAACAATGGGGGGATTACCACCTTGCTACTAGTAGCTATCAAGACGACAACGATTTTAGTGATTTACCCTCAGTTGGCTTTCCAGGTGGAGAAAATGTCGAACTCCCTCTCTACTTGGGAGGCCGTGCTAGGAAGGAAAATCCCTAGTGCACATCGCAGTCCTATGCTCACGAAAACTTCTCAATCATGGTGAAACGGTAAACGATTCGAGAGGAGATGACATGGGATATTCAGTTTGTTTATTTTACTTTGTTGTTCTTAGATCATTTACTCATTCCAATCCTATGATCCATAGTTTGGAGGTGATAGCTGTATCTGATGTTAAAATGTAATATTTATTCGGTGGTGGGCTTCTTCTAAACAAAGAGTTAAATTTTTCCATCCACGAGTTCAGCTGATTGTAAACCAATAACAGGAATCGCCAACGTTGCTGTAATAAAGTAGATCTCAGCTAGGATATTTTCCTCTGAGCCAAGGGGTAGGCTACTGCTTTGGCCGTGAGAATTGAGAACGCTGTTGCATTGAACTCATAGAGAAACACAGAGCAGCACGATTAGAAATAAGGAATGTCGGACTGTCAGCAAGCGATAAATTCATAGATTGCACAAGATATTAAGCGAAAGCCATACTCTCGTGGCGCTCTGTCGTGGATTTCTTACGTTTTGTGTTTACACAAGGTGGTCCCGATCTCCATGAGACACTAACCGTTGTGTACTATGTGGAACCGCACATCACTGTGAACTTGGCGTAGTAGCCCTTTAAGAAATAAAATTCAGGAAATCGGCTTATGATCTCATACGAAATTTTTCTTTGTTATCATTCATTTTTAATACTCTCGCGAAGGGTGACACCCACAGGGTGTCTTATACTAGTCGGTTTTTTGTTTCAGTGAAAAGAAGTTTTTTTCCAAACAATTTTTGTAAGCAAGTGATAGCTCACTTAATACAGATGCTCTGGTGGGTGCGATCAAAGAGAAAAGGCTTCTTATACAAATTTTCTCTTTTTTGATAAGAGACCATTACTCTGGAGAGAATGTGTGGCGTAGAGTGTGTGGGTAATGAAGAGATGAAGAAATGGACGATGTTCAGCATCATTGACCAGCGGTTTGTTCTTTTCTTCATTCAATCGCTATGGTGCCTTTTTGTGAGATTTTGACTAGGAGGATATCGAAGTTTGGAGATAAACGTAGTCTTATCTCTTAGGCAAGATGTATAGCTTAATCAAGTACTGAGAGCGTCTGATTACATAGTGAGCGAATGTCTTTTCTTCACCGGTGCAATAATGTGCCAAAACCATGCTAGTGTTATAAAAGTACATGAACAACACATATGATAAGAGAAGCAGGACTATTTATGTAATGGAAATTCTAGCAAAGGAAAGAAGCTAAATGCAGACCGCTACTATGGCTGGTATGACATCCATAAGTGTCACAGTGAGCACGATGAGGACTTAGACGACGCCCACTTCATAGAAATTTTGAATTCAGGCATTGAAGAAAAGTTTTAAGGTACACGGTAGAAAAAAACATCTGTGTCATTATTTGTCATTCCACACATTGTTTTTGCTGATTTTTTTTTTTGTGTTTTGAAGCGTTGATTGATACTGTTTTAAGTGAAGAAGTTAAGAGCATCTGAACGATTTCTTTTGAAACAAATTCTTCGAAAATTTTCTTATCTCGAAAACGATGGATATATATATATATATATATATATCGGTAGCGAAATACATATGAACGGATCATTCAAGGAGAAGATTCGATTAAAGGTGACGAGAAGAACGGAATGCTGAATCTGAGAAGAACGAAAGTATTTTTCTTATAAATCTCTTGAAGTTTGTAATGAAATCATCTGCATGCGCAGTTACACATGATTTACATGCCACAGAATAGTGCTCATACATTTCAGTTTATTTGGAAAAGGTCAACACAGGAGGAATCCAGTACCGGAGGGACTCTTAGGAGGAGTGTGAACTAATGCAGTTGAGCTCATTGTAAAGGACCAGACAAATTTACATGTAAAACAAGATTAGGAGCCTGAAATTAATCATTCACTAAAGAATCTGCTATCCATTGGTCATTATTAAGCATCATTAGAGGTGATCAAATGCAAATCTGGCAATAATATTAGCTACCGATTTTTCAGATAAGTGCTGCTATTCCTATGTTATTCATGTGTCATCACTCAAATCAACAGTATGTAACCTAAGGTGTCATAATTTCACTCTCATTCGGTTTGTTAAGGCATTAACTGCACACATTCGCTCGACCCACACATACGAACTACCATTTGTGTTTGAGACCTGTGGAAAGGCATACATTGGTGCGAACGAGTTAAAAAAACACTGTCGAACGCACACCTCCGAAAACGTAATTTTGTAGGTACCTTACATTTTTAGAATTTTCTGTCAATCTATCAACAATTTTTTCGCACGAGAAGGTTATCAGAAAAGCAGTAGAATGTTGTTTCTATTTACATCAAATTGGAACTCAGGCACCTTGAATGAAGCGAAATGTTTGGTGGTACGAAAGTATGGCAGTTTCATTTTGTGAATTTCTAATCGTAATAACTAGACTCAAAAACATCTTTTTCGTTCAAAGTAAGAGCCACTGCAATAAAAACATTTTTGTTAATGCGAAATGAGTTTGTTTATTCCTGTGGAGCAAAAATCGGTGTGTGGGGATTGGCGAACCCTTGGAAAGCTTTTTCTGCATCCTGTTGATCGTATGTACATTTCCCCTGCAAAAAGTTATCGAAATGCTTGAAGAGATGGCAGTTGGTGGACGGGAGGTCCGACAATTGTGGAGGATGAGGCAATCATTTCGCTAAATTTCCGGAGCTTCGTTGTGCGGCATATGGCTTTCGACTGGCTGTTAGAAACAGCCATTACTTTTGCTCTAACATTCTTCATCCTTACAAACTGCTCCAATTGATGAGCAAGAGTAGATTGGTCGACTGAGTTATCTTGAAACATGTCACGCAATCTTATCTTTGATTGCTGCTTTCTCATGACTCTAAAAAGATTCGTAAAAGATAGTTGGCGTTTATATATTGTTGAAATGCGCCTCCTTTAACGAAACTTCTTGAACCACAACTGCACTGTATGTTTTTGGGCCAAATGCGCTTTCGATATGGCAAGCCGCCTCTGCTGCCTTATGATCCATTTTTAATTCACGGTTGGAATAAAGACTCAAATATAGAATTCTATTAGTGATATGGTAACATATTTTAATCCTTTAAGAGATATGTCATGGCACATACTTAGTGCTAGACGTACGTTTCGCCCTTTTGGCCTCATCAGTAGCACGGTGCTTTTCAGTCCAATCAACTTCATGAAGGGCACATACCACTACATATAAAGGAATCGACGTCGGGTTATCTTATCACTTTACGGGCAGTGTAAATAATTTTGCGTCGACTCCATCATATGTAGCGGGTATATCCCCTTACAAAAAACTGACTGAACGGGAAGGCACCGTGCTACTAGCAAGGATGAGAAGCCGAAATGTGCATTAAGCACAATAAGTGCTATAACAGACCTCATGAAAGGCATAAAAGACGTTATCAGGTTATATATTGTTTCGATCGAGGTCTCAAGAAAAACAGTAGAGAAGTAAAGTATTTCATTCAGTAGTGTTGACCACTAGTGCACATGTGCACAATCGTGTAAGCTCGATCTTGTAATTCTAATAACGTAATGAAGAAAAAACTGAGCAAAAGTAAAACATTTACTTTTTTGAATTTCAGTTGTGAATGTGTCAGGAAGTATTGGGAATTAATCTCCTTGAAAAAGCATCAGCGGCTTTGTTCATTGGTAAAGCAAGTCAAGGTGATAGCCCTGAACAATTGACGAGGCAAACGAATTTTTCGACGGTTCATATGATCATGTACTCTATTTTCACTGTCTGCTCGAACTATGTTCTTCAGCCTTCGTCGATGTTACCTATCCGACGAAATTGTTTACTCACTCGCTCCTGTTGAAAAATTTACTACTGTAAGATTTACAATGTGATCTCCTTTGTTTTGAATCACTGCATTTGTCATCATTCATAAGTGATTCTTCTTAAATTTTCGTTATTTAGTATTACGAGGAATTTACATTGTAGATCGCTTTGCACTTTCTCTTCATTCTGATTCACTCTGGCAAAAGCTTCATCCTTTTAGCGATCTTAAATAAAATCTCCTTATTAATGGCCAAGAAAAGATTTTCTGGTTTAATCTAAGGCAAGGATTGTTAAATTTCACGACAATCGTATTCTTCGTAGCTAAACCAAGCTGAACATTATTATGCCTTTGTAAACCTCTGTGCAGCGGCAATAATTGCAAAATTCATTTGGGGATATAGCGAAGATTGCTTGAAAGAAACATTTAAACTTATGACTTAATCTAATTGTGGAACTTCTTCAGTGTGCTAATAAAAGTTAATGTTTGAGTGAATGGGCTGAGTGTCAATCAAACCTTTCCACGCTTTGGAGAAAGGAAAACAGTCAGATGCCAGCTATGTTGAACAAATAACAGATCTTTTACTATCACATTCGTGCCTGCTCAAGAAGAGAACATCAACGCATGAGATCTTCTACTCAAATATTTGATGCGGCACACCTAATGTGCTACATTGCTTTCAAAACGACGATTGAGGCTATGGTCCTCATTCAACCAGTTTAGTTTGACTGATATGACTAGTTATTCAATTAAACTCAATTCCTATGGATTTCATAAACGGCATTTGTCCTGAGCATTAATCTTTGACTTCATTTATCGACGAAATTTCCTTTTGCGGCAATGCACTCCCTGCACGTTTTCAAGTATAACAGTTTATTCTCCCCATTATTTTTCAAGCTTTTTTCGGATGCTGCGTAATAAACTCTTCAACAGGATTTCCTAAAAATCTGTACCTCGTGGTACTAAGGCTTACAGTGTCAGAGCAGTTCGTGATTTCAACGGTCTATCCCCAAAGTGGGTGATGGTTGCGTGATTGGTGACTCAGGTTGTTACAAAGTTGTCAGGAAGAAAGTAGTTTGACCCTCACTCAAACACTCCTTGTAATTACTAGAAACACTTTGGATGGCTATTGAAAATACAAAAAGATTCAATTCGACTAGTTTCTACACTTATATAAAGACATTTTCTCGGAAACGATGCATGCTAATTCATTTTCATATCTTGAGATGTCTATCGATCATAAGAATTCAAGGAAAAAATGCATTTTTCAGAGAGAAATTACGACGAAAGCTTTTCTGATAAGGCTCACGAGGTTTTTGTTGGATAACGAAAAGCGTTTTCACTGCAGCAATCACGTGAATGTGTTCAGAAGACTGTTTTAAACGTAATAATTTAAGGATTCGTCTACAATTGGCAAGAAAAGGCCTTTCAAGTAGGTAATTTATCAGAATTTGAGAAAGCAGTTATCGAAGTTCGACTAGTGCACAAGGCGAGTGCATATTACCATCATATGCGAGACACCTGGCGAATCACTTTGGACCGATTCACCAGAGTCGCAAGTTATCGAAACCTCTAATGTGGAGGAAAGCTCTGCGCAGTCTTAAAAGGCCAAATAGCTCTCATTCTGCAATATCATAAAAACTAGGTTTTCAGTGAGTTGGTACTTTGGCAAGCCTATAAAGGAGAATTTAGTGCGAATTTTGGAGTGTCATTTCTAATCAGATTCCATTAAGGGTACTAATCTTCAGAAGAATTTGAATTCAAAAATTTGGAGTCGCAAAATGAAGCTCAACGGCTGCAAACATAGCATATTGTGAAACACCGCCGTGTACTATCAGAGGAGAATTCCTTGGTGTGATTGCATGGCTGTTCAATTCAAGATCTACAACTAATCGTTCCTTCGTAATGTCCACAAAAAGAGATTCTCGTCGTAACAATGCACAAAAAAGTTGTACATTATTTGTGAAAACTTTATAAATTTAAGCAGACCCGCTCAACCTTTCAAGAAGAAGACGAACAAGAATTTGAATGCTAGAAGTACTGGGATCCGCACAGTGAAAAAAAAAACACTGTGAAGGCGGATCAAAGAAAGTGCTAAAGTGCTAAAATAATGGTGTTTAATCCTATGCATACCCTACCCTCAAATGTTTTTATTGACCTCGCTCAGTACAGTGTTAATCTGATAATGTGATAACGTGTTTGAGTCCGTTATGAGGTCTCATAAGGGCATTTATACAAAGCTGAACAGGCACCTGTTTCGTACTTCCGGGCTTATCAGTAGTACAGTCTCCCGCTGTTCAGCCGATCCTATGAGGCTATACTCCAATGCATTTCATGGGAATATTACAGTTTCTCATGTGAGATTTCCCACTGAAGGTCTGGATATTCCTTGACCTTCTTTGGTTCAGCATACACGAGGTTGTTAACATACGTTTATTTTGTACAAAATAGTGCAATAGAGATCGTCTCGGGGGCCAACAATTCGGCAGTCTTATTTTCTTCAGAGCCTGAAAAAGTCGTAAAGGCGTGCATCAACTTAGTCAAACCCTCTCATGGCCAAAGCAGAAAAAAAGCATTCAGACACTGTTGATTCGCCAAGTAATCAACCTTATTTTACTCGCCGTTTTGTTGTTTTCCTATTCACTATTTACGTAGACCAGCCGCACTGAATCTTACATAACGGCTCAGATCCATAAAATTTATCTAAGATATAGCGCAAAATCGTACGTTATTAGGAGGTTCTCATCTTTACGATTCATACTCTGATTTTATGAATGGTTCAAAAACGCCTCAAGGACTTTGTGCAGTGAGGTCTTACGTTCTTGCGCAAGGATATTTACTTTTACATCAAAATCATCCTCCTCATGTGTGTGTCTTGTGCGTACCTAGTGAGTTATTTGGTTTAAAATTACATTTATCGACTGGGTGCTCTTTTATACGGACATGAGGTGGCCTACCCTTTTCGCCAATGTACATGCCGCTGTACGCTTTGCAAGAGTTTGAGTAAACTGCACCCTTACTAATGCAATCACCGTCTTCACCGTTAAGGCAAATTATGCACTTTTCTGTTGTACGTAGACGATCGTACAAGCGAATGCGGCCCAACTGATGCTTAAGATTATTCGGTGGTATTACAACCATCGCAAGCAAATCATCCAAGCCTGTCCTCTCCAAACAACGTCTAATAGCTACACTTATTGCGTTTGAAAAGGTGGCCATAAACGAGACTTTGTTTTCGCGAAATTTTCGTTGCGGGAACGTGAGTTACTCTAAACTTATCGCCGTGAGCTACATTATCATAGCCACTGGAACCGACTATTTGCCGAGCCAATTCTACGGATTCCACCTCTGCTCTCTTCCAATGCACACACAGGCAACTGTGCAGAACATGTTTCTTATACGCCTTTTTGTGTGTGAGGGGTGAGGTGAGAGGTTATAAAAAGGAAATTTTTGTTACTTTGCTTCCGGTATCACTTAGTGAAGTAGCCGCTTTCGGATAATTTACTTGGACGATAGGAAAGGAAAGGTAATTTTCTATAGGTGTCTCACGGGTGAATCTCATGCACTCTGACTTTTCGTTCAACATTTCAAGACATCTGTCCAACTCTTCTTATGTGGAACAGATAACAAAGAAATTGGCAATATACCTACAGCAGAGTATTAGCCGGAGGGTAACTACGGGGCTTCCACTTTAGACATGAAGGTAATAGCAAGAGCCACGCCAGTCGCTAAGCCATTGCCAACCTTTTTTGTGCGAGATAAACTTCGAACCATCCATAGACCGAGCAGTTTCCGCACTCATTTATAAGAACCATCATTTTTTATGAAACACCTTGAAATGTATTTATCCGTCACAAATGTGAATAGAATAAAATGGGTTAGATGATTTGATCAACCAAACTTCGTGGAAAACATGAACGACAAGTGTGCGAGAGAGAAACAAATTGAATTTATGTTGGTGCTCCCACTGCCAATGAAGACGAGCCACCCAAGTAATTTAGTGAGCAAGTAAGTGAGCATTGAGTTTAGAGGGCCATGGCCATATGGCTGTGATGCTCGTAGCGCAAAATAAATGGGATTTACAATTTTGAGGTTTTCAACCGAACGGCTTGTAACCTTGAATATTGTGCAATACGTCGACGGTTTTTATGTAATAGAATCTGCGTCTATGGTTTCTTATATATCAAAATTATCGAAAATACAACAAGTCTCTCATCTACCAAATTATTGAAGAACTGTTAAGCTGTCAAATAAGTGCGAAAATAGTTGGGTAATAAACAGACTTCTCCCCTTTCTTTCTGTTTCTGGAGCTCCTTAAATTGCATTTAGATCATTTCCTTTTAATGCAGTCGATCCCTTTCCAGACCACGGTTTTGTTTCGGACGGAAGTGGCGGGTTATTCGCTCTTGAAAGTCCGACTTATGAGTGGAATACAGCATTTGCTTGATTTACTATACTGACAATGGAACGCCTATGTAGGATAGAAAGCATGAGGCGCACAAGAAAGTCTGTACCTACCACGCGTGTACAGATTATTGACTAGTCTACTGAGGTGCAAGCCGCAAATAGTAAATCATAATTGTCACCGAAATGCTGAGAGGAGGAGCCAGGTAGGTGACGTGAGACTATATGCAAAGTGGTCAAGCATGTTCTATGCTCATCTTTCTCGTTAAGCTGTCGTCCATGGTCGTGTGTCTTTCGAACATAATGACGGTTAGGATGCCTATTACGTAGTTGCAAAACCGAATGCAGATGTCAAATTGTCGCACTTATCGCACCAAAGACCTTCAAATATCGCTGTTGCTCCAACTGCTGTTTGAGGACTTCGTTTTCTTCACAAAGATTAGTCGCCGGAACGTTGAGAAATATCGGGAGGGGATGGATAACAGGCGGTCGTCCATGTTTTCCACGAAGTTTGGTTGATCAAATCATCTAACCCATTTTATTCTATTCACATTTGTGACGGATAAATACATTTCAAGGTGTTTCATAAAAAATGATGGTTCTTATAAATGAGTGCGGAAACTGCTCGGTCTATGGATGGTTCGAAATTTATCTCGCACAAAAAAGGTTGGCAATGGCTTAGCGACTGGCGTGGCTCTTGCTATTACCTTCATGTCTAAAGTGGAAGCCCCCGTAGTTACCCTCCGGCTAATACTCTGCTGTAGGTATATTGCCAATTTCTTTGTTATCTGTTCCACATAAGAAGAGTTGGACAGATGTCTTGAAATGTTGAACGAAAAGTCAGAGTGCATGAGATTCACCCGTGAGACACCTATAGAAAATTACCTTTCCTTTCCTATCGTCCAAGTAAATTATCCGAAAGCGGCTACTTCACTAAGTGATACCGGAAGCAAAGTAACAAAAATTTCCTTTTTATAACCTCTCACCTCACCCCTCACACACAAAAAGGCGTATAAGAAACATGTTCTGCACAGTTGCCTGTGTGTGCATTGGAAGAGAGCAGAGGTGGAATCCGTAGAATTGGCTCGGCAAATAGTCGGTTCCAGTGGCTATGATAATGTAGCTCACGGCGATAAGTTTAGAGTAACTCACGTTCCCGCAACGAAAATTTCGCGAAAACAAAGTCTCGTTTATGGCCACCTTTTCAAACGCAATAAGTGTAGCTATTAGACGTTGTTTGGAGAGGACAGGCTTGGATGATTTGCTTGCGATGGTTGTAATACCACCGAGTAATCTTAAGCATCAGTTGGGCCGCATTCGCTTGTACGATCGTCTATGTACAACAGAAAAGTGCATAATTTGCCTTAACGGTGAAGACGGTGATTGCATGAGTAAGGGTGCAGTTTACTCAAACTCTTGCAAAGCGTACAGCGGCATGTACATTGGCGAAAAGGGTAGGCCACCTCATGTCCGTATACAAGAGCACTCAGTCGATAAATGTAATTTTAAACCAAATATCCCACTAGGTACGCACAAGATACAGACACATGAGGAGGATGATTTTGATGTAAAAGTAAATATCCTTACGCAAGAACATAAGACCTCAGCGCGCAAAGTCCTTGAGGCGTTTTCGATCCATTCAAAAAATTAGAGTATGAATCGTAGAGATGATTTCCTCCTAATAATGCATGATTCTGCGCTATACCCTGAACAAATTTTTATGGATCTAAGCCATAATGTAAGATTCAGTGCGGCTGGTCTACATATTTAGTGGATAGGAAAACAACAAACGGTGAGTAAAACAAGGTTGATTACTTTGAGATTCAAAATTGTCTGAATGCTTTTTTTCTGCTTTGGCCATGAAAGGGTTGGACTATGTTGATACACGAATTTATGACTTTTTCAGACTCTGAAGAAAACAATACTGCCGAATTCTTAGCCCCCGATACGATCTCTATTGCACTATTTTGTACAAAATGAACGTGTATTGACAACCTCGTGTTTGCTGAACTTAAGAAAGTCACGGAATATCCAGTTGTTCTGAGAGAGTTCAATATAAACAATCGAGGCTAAGGTATGCACAGGATTAAACATCACTATTTTAGCACTTTAGCACTTTCTTTGATCCTCCATCACAGTGTTTTTTTTCCACTGTGCGGATCCCTACTTCTAGCATCCAGTTCCTTGTTCGTCTTCTTCGTGAAAGGTGTAGAATATTGGTTGAGCGAGTCTGCTTAAATTTGAGGTTTTCACAAACAATATACGATTTTTCGTACACTGTTACGACGAGAATCTCTTTTTGTGGACATTACGAAGGAACGATTCTTCGTTGTGGTTCTTGAACTGAACCGCCACACCAACACACCAAAGAAATTCCCTCTAAGGGTACACGGCGATAATTCACAATATGCCATGTTTGCAGCCGTTGAGCTTTATTTTGCGACTCCGAATTTTTGAACTCTCTTAAACTCTCTCAAAGATTAGTATCCTTAATGGAAATTGAGTAGAAATGACACTCCAAAATTCGCACTAAATTCAACGCAAGGTCTCCTTCATAGGCTTGTCAAAATGCCAACTCACTGAAAAGCTAGTTTTTATGATTATTGTAGAATGGGAGCTATTTGGCCTTTTCAGACTGCGCAGAGCTTTCCTCCACATTAGAAGTCTCGATAACTTGCGACTCTGGTGAATCGGTCCAAAGTGATTCGCCAGGTGTCTCGCATATGATGGTCATATGCACTCGCCTTGTGCACTAGTCGAACTCCGATAACTGCTTTCTCAAATTCTGATAAATAACCTACTTGAAAGGCCTTTTCTTGCCAATTGTAGACGAATCCTTAAATTATTACGTTTAAAAACAGTCTTCTGAACACATTCACGTGATTGCTGCAGTGAAAACGCTTTTAATTATCCAACAAAAACCTCATGAGCCTTATCAGGAAAGTTTATGTCGTAATTTTTTATTGAGAAATACATAATACACAATAATTCATTTCATACACTCACTTTCAACACTTCGGCGGCACAGCTCTCACTTTTTTGTGGTGGTGTATTTTGTGTACAAAAGTTTTTTAATACTTGAGATCTTTTAATCGATAAACATCTCAAGATATGAAAATGCATTAGTATGCGTCGTTTCTAAAAAGATGTCTTTAGCTAGTTTGTCACTTGATTATTTACAAGTGTTTCTCACGTCGAGCACGATCATTGAATAACGAGGTTTACTGCAAATAATCGAGCAGCAAACTGTTTAGAAGACAACTTTTCCTGAGTTACTTGTTTTACATAGTCGTTTCATTAGCCAGCGATTGACTGCAAATAGTCGAGAAAGAAAATTTCAACACAAAGATAAACCTTCGTACGAAATCGAGCTTCCTTGGAAACTCACCTTTATTTGATTGATAAAAATTTTTTTTCACTGCAGCCGTAAATGATTCTTCGGATGTCACGTTGCACAGCATCTCATGTAAACTATTATATATATATATATATATATATATATATATATATATGTATATATTGTACAAGCTTTTGACATTTTGAATCTCTTCGGCTTACTTCTTACATCAAGGATTTTGGTTATGGTTGTGGACGTTCTGCATAGCTTTTTTATCCTTGCACACAAATGTTTTCTAACTATGAAAAGCATCTAAGCTGGAGAAAAGATCCTGGACCACGCACAAGATAAGAGAAATTCCAGATTTTTTCTGCAACCATGAGGAGCAACTTATTCATGAGAAATTATGTTTTATGCAATATTGAGGAACACGAGCGGCTGTAGGCAGAGAAGGAATCTTCTCTTCTTCTTTCCCTCTAGTGTAATTTCCGCTCAGTAAGTAAATTTTACCTCGAATTTCAAGAAGATTGCGTCTTTCTTTCCTATATATGCGTCATGATTTTCTTTATGCGCTTGTGTACTTTTCATGCATAAATAACTCTTGTATGCCAAAAAAAAATAGCTGCACATATAAATAACAATCACAACCGGTGGTTGTGGGAAGTAAAATGGAAGAACCCAAGCTTCAGAAACTTGCTTCAAAACGATTATAATCAAATTGTGAGGAGACATAGCGCTTAGAAACTGAAGTATCAACGTGAAGGGTGATGTTTGCATATATGCTACTGAAATTGCGCGGCATGTTGCATATACACATACAACGTGCGAGAAGAGTTGTGATAATTTTCATTTTGTCAGTTTTTGCATTGATATGATTTTTTCAATCAATTCTGATAATTCTGCTGAATTCTTTGTCCAATTTGATCCAGAATCTGCCCTGTTTACTTGTCTATTTTCAGGTGTGCTCATGTAATAAAATCGTAAAAATCGAAGTATCGCTGTAGTTGAGTTGCACAAAACGACAATGAAAACGGCCGAGATTGTTAAAACTGAATGCTTTCGAACCAGTGAGTGTCAACAGAGCTGTGAAACCTATTCAAAGAGACTGGAGGGATTGAGGATTGCCCTTTTAAAGGTCATCAAACTACCTCGTCTACTCCGGAAAACATTTAGAAGATCTACGAAATTCGAGTGGTGAGCACAAATTCGACATCAAACCAGAGTTGAACCCGCGTTTCACCCATACCGGAAGGCGTGTGTTGCAAGTACACCACCGAGTAACACTTGCATCACCACTAGATCTTCAATATCTCTGTGATAATTTTCAGCCACCAGAATTTAACAGGTCTGGTCGGGTATGCCATATTGCTTTGTAGAGGCAGTTAATCTGACAGCTATTCAGAAGGTCCATT
Source organism: Parelaphostrongylus tenuis (assembly GCA_019055375.1). NCBI lineage: Eukaryota > Metazoa > Nematoda > Chromadorea > Rhabditida > Metastrongylidae > Parelaphostrongylus > Parelaphostrongylus tenuis. The sequence continues at coordinate 53,653 of JAHQIW010004790.1, read as the reverse complement.
GCCAAATTTAACAAGATCCAGAGCGTTCGATACGCAGAATGGCTCGGGAAGCTTGGAATCAGCGAATGGGACGTCCGAAATATTTTCAAAAATAAGCTGAAGCTACGCGGGTAAAAAATGTCTCATTCTCACTTTCTGGTTTAAAAGGTGAAAGAATAACGGCTTTGTTGGCTTGCTGAATGATTTGTTTGGTATGTGTAGCTCGTTTATCGAAGGTGCTTAGCACGGATAAGAAGATATTTACTGTTGAACTATTCTACAATCGTCAGATACGTCAACTTTTCACGAAGGATCAGCGAAAGTCCACAGTAAAAAACCACTGAGCGCATTCATTTTCTGCCCTCTTTGATGATCTGCACCAACATTTGCGCCACCGGAAAGACGCCGTTGGTCTTCATCAACAGAAACGTCAAAATCAACGCTACCATCTATCAGCAGCAAGTTTTATGGGACGTACTAGAGTTCTGTACTCAAAGCTTTTTCGCTAACAGATTTACACTTCAGCAGGAATTTTTGTTATTGAATTTGGATTTCTCCCTGTTTTGAGAAAACTTTGATAAAACACATGACTTTGTATCTACAAAGGTACTACCAGACGTTCATATGTTTTTCGCGCATAGGCCCAGGCTGCTTAGGATTAGGCTTATTTGCGAATTTTATTTAACGAAGTGAAGTTTATTTTTGATGCTGCAACTCTTTGAGAATATCTTTTTATAGAACAGATATTTTTCGGGGTTTTCGAAAACTTGGGCTTTCGAATGGTAATCATTAGTCTAGCAAACAATCTATGTCCATCAAAAAAGGTTTCTTTAAAAAACTCTGCCTGATAACAGAAGAGAAGTCTAATATCTGTTGGTTTTACCTTTGATGTTTCAATTTCTTGTAAACCGTATGATGCGGTTTATTTGTGCGTTTTTTTTTTGAAATGCTGGAAATGTGGAACTAGCTTAACAATTCCATTCTTGACACATTTCCACACTCTTCTATCTTATTTCTGAGGTTTTCTCGGCAGGAGGAAACTGACTTGAAAAGTAGAAGATGGCCGTTAGCGGAAGCAGCAACAGAAGGGAGAAGGCAAGAGAGAAGCATGCTGAAAGTGTGAAACATCCGAAAGTGCACCACTCATAAGTGAGCGGTGTTACATTGCCACGAATCCGAGGACTAAAAATGGTCCTCAAATGAAATAGCTTCTTTTAAAAAAAGATTCACTTGAATGAGCTAGGAAATTGCTTTTCGTTGGACTTCAAAGTTACACATACTGTGTCCATCTCTCCGGATATTATCACTTACACGGAGTTGTCTGATTAGAAGAGATAACTAGCGTTACACTTCAAGGCCTCATTTTGTATTACAAGTCTATTAGAAGATTTCAACTACGGGAGATTTTTGCGTGTATATTTGCACTAATACAATGAAAAGGACCTTTTTGAACAGCATGAATATGTAGTGATTTGGAGAGGAATACAGCGAGGTCTGCAGTCAGTTGTGTTGCTCCTGCTATCAGTTATAGCGAGTTCAGAAGTCGAGTGCCTCTATTGTATTTGTCGTTTTTTCACCTTCTCATTAGATTTATTTCTGGATGATCTATTACTTGTTTAGCAATCACTATATTTGCTAACTTTAAATGTTTTCTTGCGCTTTAACGCTGTGGTACATACGAAATATGTCCATTTCGAATTTCGCTATCCCATGCTACTACAAATTTTATGTAGTACTTTAATTGCTCAACTTAGACGGCTTCATCCTATTCTGAAATCTGACAAGACATAACTACAAGTTTTCTACTTTTTTAGACCCAATTATCGACTTATTTGGTTCTAATTAACCACAATTAAAGACCAACTTCGAGTGCATATTATAATTCGTTATCTAAGATAGTCCTCTGCTATAAAAAGATGGAAGTATATGCTTTGAAACAACAATTTTTTTACTTTGAAAACCGCCTTTTTTGTATTAGCATAAGCAGTCGATGATCGGTTCTCTTTATGATTAGTTAATGCCACGAGGTTGACATGAAAATTTATTTGGCTGATGTTCCGACGTCTTCGCCTTCTTTAGATCCGATGACTCGAGTCGATTGCCCAGAAAACCTTCATGAATTTCTGGCTTCTCAAGTTATGAGATTTTTGAGTTAGTTTTGATTTTTAAACATTAGAAACCTCGAAACATTTTTCCGTATGAAATACTTCATTCGTTGAATTTGTATTTTGATGCTTTGAACCTCTACACCGCTCCTCCCTGAATATCCTGTATAGCAGTAATCACTGTTCATCTTATCATAGGCTTTTTGCTGCTGTCAGATGTTAAGAGAACTAAGCGAGTTGAAATATCAAGGGTTGCTTAGAGCCAATTTGAACTTGCTAACTAAGCTAAGTGCAAATTTTGAAATATAGAGGAAGTCGAGAAAATTCTGGAATAGCAGTCCTATGCCGCAGCTAGAGTACGAAGTGATATAATGAGTTGTACCATGAATTTTTTTGCACTATTTTTATTCGCTATTTCTATCTCGAATTGGATTTAGGCCAAAAGGCCGTGGTATCTTAGAGAATGTTTTGGTAGCTTGTGCAGGCACTTGACTGCCTCCGTAGCACTATCGCTATCCATCTAAATGAAATGGGCACCGTAAAGTGATGTGTTGATGGAAACCTCATGCATTGACCGACCACTTCAAATCGCAAAGTCGACCTGCCACAATTATGGAGACTTTGCGCTAGAACACTCCATCGAATTATCAATTCTTCCGCCCTCTGAAACAGCATCTACGAGAAAAAAATGCCCAGGACTACAAGCAGCTCTAAAGCCACTTCACCGACTTTTTTGATCGCTAGCCTCTTTTTTACTGGAAAACACATCTAATTTATGTCTAGCAAATAGTTGCATATTATTGATCACGATGGTGTCAGGGGATTCTATCACCTAATTTGCGGTGTTTTACTACTCAGCGCCGGTTCCTTTATAGAAGAGTATAGCCTCAAGGAGTCGGCTGAACGAGGAGCTGTGCTACTCAGGAGTCCAGATAGGACGAAACAGGCGCCTGTCTAGGACTTCGAACTTAAAAGCTCAAAACATGTTATATCATTATTTAGTACTATCGCTTTGAGCAGGATCTACGAGAAAGCGGTCGAATGGAGAGGTATGACTCATCTTAACATATCTCATTGAAACGGCATCCAACACGAAAATGCGCAAATGCAGCGGTAGCTCAAGATCCTGGAGTGTCGTTAACGGTTTGTCGGTATAGTTTTCCGCTTCTTATGCACACCATGCAATGTAAATTTTGACTAGAAGCTGTTTGTAGACTTCCCTTTTCATTTTATAAAAAGTTCGGAAAATTTTGCAGCAGTAGATAAAAAGAGAAAGTGGCTAACGCGCTACTAAGCAGTTTTTCATATGATTGTTAATACCCCGTTCTCATTTTTTGTTCTCGCTTCAATCTGTGCAAGAGATTCCTCATTACCTTAAGCGTCTTGAACTTCTTCTTGCTTATTTTCATAAAAATATTCCACAAAAAATGTAATGTTCAACTCGTCTGCTGCGATTAACGATGAGAATTCGTGGAACCACTCTGTTTTACTGCCATCTTTTCTGCCTACTCATATCTTGCTTAGTATAAAAACACACAAATTTCAGTAATATGTACTTCTAGCGGAGAGGTGAGAAACAGAGGGTTACGCTTGGGAAATTTCCGAAAGTACGTACTGAGGTCGGTGCATGAAAGCTAACGGCTTATCAAAATTGTGCCTGTTACAGTGCACTGGTGTTTGCATCACTATTTTCGTGCAATGTCTTCTGTAGTTAAAACAGATATGGGTAGATAATCGTCCAAATACTGCCTTATGATCTCAATTGGACAAGCTTTTATGTGCCACTGGTTATATAGTTTAGCATGATTTTGCACTGTTGTTTGGACAGTTCAAAGTAACCTGATAGACACTGTCTTTTCAGCGACTTAAGTTTAAATCTAGTTATAGTGCCCCAGCAGAGGGTGCACTCCAACGTATAGTGTTCGCCCGTTTACATGACGAATATATCGTCACGTCAGACGACTTATGTTCTCGTCATAGACGGCATACAATTACTAATGTTCAGATAGCGCTAGTATATAGAAAATCCTTCATTCTAGGTTTACTAAGTGGAACCATTAATTCCCCATTTTCTTGATATAGACTTTGTAAATGTCTTTTCAATGTAAAAGTGGATTAGAACGAGCAAAGAAGTTTCTCTATGTGTAAGAAGAAGCAATTTATGAATAAATTACGAAAAGGAGAATCTCCCGAAGAGTGATTGGTAATGTTACCTACGAACAAGGTAGCCTCACAATGTTAAATCTATGTTTTGTCAGCCTTTGGAGACCACGAATACACTTTATTGTTTGCTATCCTCTTCACCGTTCTTTCTTCGGGCACGGATTCTTTAGAAGACTTCAGCAGATATTCCGTGGCCGAAAAATTGTGATTTTGACACCGAACTCGCTTTCTGAACAGACTTCTTTGGTGGCTGCAGAAACAAAAAGAAAAATAGATTCTGCCTACAGGGTGTACAGTGTGACTTCCTTTCGTGTTAGCCCAGCTTTCGCCAGGGAAAATTTTTTATTGGATCTTCAATAATTACTCGTCAACATGGGGTGCGACGATTCGAATACTGAGCTTGGATTCTCAAAAGACTCTTTTACTGTGGTGTAGCAATGATATAGAGAGACTAACGTTATACACTTGGCAAGCATTTTTCGCTCGGTTAGGGCGTGTACTTGGTTTTTCACCAAAATGACAAATTTTACTGATTATAAAATTGAGCATAAGTTCTCAAATGGTCTTCAAAGAGCACTGTTAGAGCAAAAAAATGTTATGTTTCGCACTTGAAGTGCTTATCCCGTTGTTCGCGCTTCAAATCGGATTTAAGTGCTAATGTTAAATGAAAATGAAAGGTTGTTAACTATAAAACGATGACGAAAAATCTTTGCTATAGATGCTCAAAAATTGGAAATTTTTCTCTAATTCGAAATTATACCAAATAATTAGAGAAAATCGCACCCTCTAGGACCACAGTTGAAATTGCTGAGCACGGCGCAATTCGTGGGAGAACACATTTAGTTATTTATTTGAAACTTCTTAATTGGATCTAAGACAATTCTAACATATTTTCTATCTTTGCAGACGGTGAAGGTTGTTTTCGACACCCGGTTTTTTAGAGGTTTTTCCGTTGAGCAGAGCTTCCTACTATAAATTCAATTTTATTCAAAAAGTGTGATCTATCGCCCGACTAAGATCTGTACATAAACAAATATCGAGATTCCAAAGTTGAACGTGGTTTCCCGAGGAAGTCTCTATAGTGCGCAATAGGAGCGAAAAAATATTACGTTTCGCACTCGCATTTTTCTTCGTATAGTGGAGTTATATATGCAGATAATTTATATGGACATGCAGAGGAAATTACGCAGTTTTAGAGCGATGCAAGGATCTAATGTTTATTTTGATAAAAAAAGAAAAAAACTAATAACGAAAGTCGCACGTAGCTTACGAAAATCGATCATCTGGCATCCGCAAAGGTCAAATCTTTTGATTCGCCACAAATTCCTCTACACGCTTATGCGCTTTTACTGCTTATATAATTCTTACATGAGAATAGAAGGGTAGAACGCGATATTTTTGTTTGCTCTTGCAGTGCTCTAAGACTTTTTAAAAGCCTCAATCTAGTCAACAAAGTTTATCCTATCAAATGACTACTAAATGTAGGGTGAAAGACTATCCACAGATCTCAGCTAAAAGAACATATCAAAGCGAGTGTGAAATAAAATTTTAATTTCACTCGGAAGTCCGACTATCTCTAAACCTTGCCATGATTGAAGAAATGTAGAATTTCTCATGAACTGTCCTTTTTTATTTAAAACTTGCACGAGGTTGGTAATTTCTTCTTTTTATTCAAAACACGATAGCTAACGTTTGACGGCAACGCCTTCGTTAGAACCTAGAGTATAAATCATACCATATCTGATTACTCGGTTGATATTTCGCAAGTATCAAAAATCTAATAGAATCGAAATCAGCAGTCTAGTCATTTTAAAAAAACCCCACCTTTTTTGTTTTTGAGACTAATCAAATGTGACATGATTTATAAAATAAACCACACTCAGACTAGAAAATGAATCTGAGATAAGGTGCCACATCAATTATTATGTTCAGGCATTCTCCCTCCTATTCATTTCCGGTCGTTTTCGGTTTATCCAAAGGGCTTCAGAGGTTTTTCGCACTGATGTTTTGATTCTAGACCAAAGATTTTCATTACCACATCAAAGTTCGTATTGCCATGTTTTTCCACTCTGTGTGCCCTGAAGGCTTACTTGTATTGCTGTTGTCCTTCTCATCTAAGTGTTCTTTGACGTGTACCCAAAGCGGTCTTCCCGTCTCACCAATATATTCCTCACCGCATTTTGTGCATGAGTTCAGGTATATTGCGCCCGACTTCATGCAATCTCCTTCTCTACCATTAGAGCATACTTTACAGTTATCAGTCTTACACAATCGGTCGTACAAGAGGTTCCAAACCAATTGGCGACGTAAGTTATTAGGAGGTACTTCAATGATTCTTACGGAGTTGTCCAGACCACTGTTTCTCAAACACCTTTCTATAACTGCGCTTATTTCATCCGTTACAAAAGGTAGTTTTAAAATTATCTCACCGTCTAAATTTGACACAGAGTCGTTCTCAATATTAACGCTAATGTTATGGGGCATAACTCTCCTTATCGACCCAGCTTCATTGGCCGCTCTTTCGTAGCCATGTTCGATACATATTTTCGATGAGTGCTTTTTTATTATGCGAGGGATGAGAAGAAGGGTGGTGCACCAGAATGTTTTTGTTATTAGGCTAGCGATACCACTTTGTACTGAAGCCACTATCATTGAGTTGAAGTTGAACATTCAGAAAGGGAAGCCAGTTCTTTGAATTTTGTTGTTCTCGCGTCAATCTAATAAACTCTGAATGTTCGTTTGAAAGTTCGAAGCACTTATCCATCTCCTCTCGCGTAGAGCAGATGACAAAACAGTCGTCTATATATCGTCAGTAGAGTATTGGACGCCGATGGGAAACTGGAGCTACCACTTTTGACAAGAAGGCGATGGCTAAGCTGAGTGCTAGTCTTTGCCCCATTGCCAACTCTCTAATTTGTGTGAAATAGTCTCCCGACCACCTAAATATCGAACAGCTTAGGCATGACTTAAGGAATGCGATGAGTTATTGGACAGACAAGCCAAACATATCTATTCGTTTCATGTTTTTTACTAGTAATTCATGAGTGGCTTGTATTGCGACGTTATCTGAGACGTTTGTATAGAGCGCTGCAACATGGAACGACTCCACTACATACGTATGATTTGAACGCGCATTTTCAGTGTTCTAGGAATATATTGTGTTTGGGAGATGGTAATTCCACTGTTGCAATGTATTAATGAGACCTTTCTGAAGGCCACGGAATTACTCAAATCGCTGAGATATGTGCTTCGAAATAATTGTTAAAGTTTTTGAAAAAAGCTTCCTTTAGCGAAAAAGATTCGGTCCCGAAAGGCACAGTGCCGCGGCCATTGGTACAGTCTGGCACCGCGTGCCTATTAGCCTTATTAAAAATGTTCGCATACGTTTCATTGCTTCCGTAGAAATTTCTATCGCCATATTTTGGATTTTCAAGTCACTCAAATCAACCGATTGCTGGTAAGGATGGTATTACGATATTGCTGATGTACTTACTGAAAACAATGCTGCCTTTACAAATAAAATGTCACGCTTTTTATTAGACCAACCTACGCAAAAGATATTTGTTTCAAGAGCCAGGTCTACCATTGGTTGAGAGCATTCGTAGATGGTGTAAAATCCTATCATTTTACCCAATCCCCTCAAAGTAGCTGCAAAGTCTCTAGTATTTTGACACCGTGTCGATTTTCTCAAAGAATCAGTTGTGAAGTGCATATACACTTCCTCACTTGTGCAATAGAAATTCTTCCAACATCGCCCTCTAGATTTTACGTTTGATAACACTGAGTAATTTTATATCTGACCTGCTAGCCACAACTACAAGCACGTAGAGGCAAGAGATTCGTGGAGTTAACGCGAGTTAGATGTTCATTGCTTTCTTGACTGTATTTTTTATACTCTCAAAACCTCCATTAACCTCGTATTCGACTTGCGAGCCATGTTTACCATTATGTCGATCTTTACACTTAGATAAACGTAGCTGTTGCACTCGAAGATAATCAGCGTAAATGAGGCATGGGATATAGATGCACTTTTGATGACTGCCTTTCTCTTTATTATTAGGTCAAAGAAAACTCGTTTCGCAGGTATTATCGAGATCGGCAAGCATCTACTCTTCTCGCCCTTGATTGCTAACCATAAATTTTCATTCCATGTTATCCTATTCCAGTCTTCACAAAACGTTCTCGGAGGTGGCTGTAAATAATGCTCACGAGATGGTATCATCTTGTCGAATCTCTCCTTCTTTCTCTGAATTCGTATTATTGACATTATTCAACGATGATGTGTTGATTGTGATGTTTGTATATAGTTCGAGAAAGATTTTTTCGTATCAAATTGAGTGAAGACACCTTATGTATCTCAATGGTTATTTTCGAGTCATTTGAACCGATCAAATAAGTCACTGAAAGTGTGGCAAAACAGCCTCTCTTCTCTTGCTAAGCTATTAGGTTGGAAAGAAAATTTCCATCGTTTGGATGGGGATGTCGTTGTTTTTCGCATGAATCGTGTGTAATTTTCATACCATTTGAAAGGTCTACTTCTTGCGCATCTATTGATATATAATTTTTCTATATCCGCTGCAAAATGCAATTGTCCAGGGAACAAAACACCGCCATCTGTACCGCGTCAAGATCTATGTCGCAGAAAGGTCATGATTTCTTTTGGTGGAATTTTGAAGGGATTTTGCATTTGAAACTTCTTCCGAATGGCAAATCCATCAACGCCAATCTCTACTAAGAGCAGCTGAACCGAGTGTACGACAGGTGGCCAAGAAGTACCCAGAACTTGTTCGTCGAAAGCGTGCTTCGCTTCAGCAAGACAACGCAAAACACACACAGCCAAAAAGACCAAGGCAAAGTCTGAGGAATTGAACGGAGTTGAGATTCTACCGCATCCACCCTATAGTCCGGACGTTGCTCCATCTGATGACGGCCTTTTCAGATCAATGAAACACTTTTTGTATGGTCGCCGATTTGAATTTTCCATGAAGTTAAAGAAGCATGTCAAGAGTTCTTTGACTCAAAGCCGAAGGAGTGGTACTTTGATTAGATCCGAAACCTGGCGGACTGACGACAAAGAGTGGTGGATAATGATGGCCTGTATTTTGAAGAATAGTAGCTATTGTTTGATGTCTAAATATATGCATAAATTTTGAATGTTTTGTCAAACGATGGTAACTCCCTTTCCAACCTAGTACAATAAGTTCCGATCTGGTGAGGATGAAATCTCTCGTACTGAATTTTTTTTTTCTAAATCCTGGTTGCATGTATAGTAGCCCCATAATCTATCAATGCCGTTAGGGCGACTGGAGTGAATATGTTTTATTGACAACGGAAAACAAGCAGATTTTCTGGTAGTTACCGATATTGCAAGCTCTCTTCTTCTGTAAAAAATAATGTTTCTCTCTGTTTCCTATCGATCTGAAATCTTGCACTGTGGAAAATAACATTTTGCATGACCACGCCAGTGCGTTAAGGAGAGATTCTACTTGATTGTTCACAACTAATCAGTTCAGGCCGTGTGTGACACGGTTCTCTACTAATGGAATAGCATGCCCAATTTCGGTTGATTGGACCGATAAGGCGACATATTGATCCTTCTCACTTTTTGTGTAGGCATGAGGACGCCATTATTAAAGAGATCGAAGTAGAAGTCTCGGAGCGTTTTTTCTAATACCTTTTTCTAATTAGTGAAGACTGTTCTACTTGAATTTTAGGCTAATATCATGTTGGCCTTCTAATCTGCGAGTTTTCTGTTTGTATTGCAGGTGCTATTCACGACCTCTGTTAAGGTCTGCAGCTACAGCAATTGTTTATTTCTTCTCTCTCTAATGCCAGCCTTACTGCTTAGCTTTGAAACTGAGATGTGAGAATTTTAAGTTGATTTATCAGCTCATCTGTTTCTCGACACGGACATCTTTTAGTGACTTTCAAATTATCGCTTCTTTTGAATCACTGCGACCGATGTAACACTAGATTTTACGACCATATGCTTAGTTATTGTGATCCATAACGATATTTTCTTGGATTCCGGTTATTAATATTAATAAATACCATTCTATGCCGGTTCACAACTTTGCTTCTCAAATTTTACGGATTTGCTTTTCTTCAAGACAAGATTGATCTTATGCGAAAAAGGAAATGGTCCAAATCCTTATTGAATTTTGGTACAGTAGCGACATTGCTCAAGGAAAAACCTTCTGTTCACTAGAATAATTGCTGAAAGTGGGGTTTTTTCCGAGTTATTATCAATGATTCATTTTATCCCTTTGCGGACGGCGCCATTATCCTTAAGCGGGCGGCTCGAACGGCCACGAACACAGGCTGTCGGCGCCTGCTCCAAAGCTAATGTGATGCTTTTATAATGAAATTTACAGTTTTTTCGTCACCAGATGGGATTTCTGTAGCAATAAATGGCTAAATTTGATAGAGCAAACTTCAATAAGGTTATTTCATTATAAATGATGTGATTGGCTCAAATATGCCCACATTTTTAAAGAAAAAGACAAGTATTTATACTATATTTAGAACGTTTATCAAACATTTCTATAGTAGTTTATTTTCACTTACCATTCAATCAAATTTATCTCCTATTTCTTTTATTTTTCACATACTTTATTGCATGAAGTACACAAATTGATCACACTGGTTGGAAAATAATGAATAATTCAAAAATAGTGATGCTTATTGTGTCCCACTCCATCGAGATTTCTCAATATATTTGTAAAAAATTAACAGTGTGCTTTAGATTCTCAATTCTCATATCAATGCGTAACTTCGTTCCATTTTTTAGATTTATAATTGTGATATGAAAGCAGAGATGGAAGTGCAGCGAATCCTTCCTGTTACCTCAACCCTCTTTGAGCCCGTTGGTAAAACTGTATTTTTCATTTTCACAAAATGTTTCAATAGCCATTTGATAGCTCAAGTCGTGTGAATTTGAACGACATATGTTATTCTTTGAAAGACCCGTCTTCTCTCGTTGTAGCTGTTGAAAAATATTTTGTTTCACATTCAAGTATTTCTTGGCGGATAAAGGTTCTCTCATATAAGCATTACACAGGGCAAATCTAAGCAATTTCAACGATGTACTTTTCTTTTCGGAAAAACCTTTTTTAGGTACTGTAACAGTGAAAAGAAAATAAGATTTTGCAAATTTGAATAATTTTCGATGGATGTACCCTGTTTTGACCTTTTAAGAAAAACGCGTTTTGTAATTTTTTTCTCAGAGTTATAACAGCCATGCGGTAGCCCAAGCCTCAAAAATTTTGACGGCATGATTCATTTTTTGAAGGCTTCCTAATACGCTCTAACACTAAAAACAAAAATATCTTTCACACTCTAGTACATCTCACCCAGCAAAGTCTTTTCGCTAAACTTTGATAATTTTTTTATAGCTCAAGTCTCGACCATTTCCATAAGAACTCTTTCTAGAAAATAGCTCCTTACTGTAGTTCTGCAGTCAAAAGAAGATTACGTTTCGCAGTTAGTTGATATGTTGCTAAAGGCACGGTGATTTCGGGCCAATATTGCGAAATCCCATCATTTGGGATATTCTTCTGACTGTCACAGCTCTCTAAGAAGTCCTCTACAAAAATAAACTACGTTTTTGTAATTGCAGAGATTTGTACTATCGAATAGTTATTAACTGTTCATAGAAAATACTTTATACTGCGAAAAATCCTCAAATGTGAGACAAAATTTTAGTTTAACTGTTACGGAGCAGGAAAACAAGCCATTTACGAAACAAAATATGTCATCCAAATCTAATTTATTTTAGCTATCGAATGAATACTAATAATCTAGTGTAGTAGGTTTTTTGTCGAAAAAACCAAGGGCTTACGAGCGCAATCAATGGAATACGGTTGCATGTGATAGAAGATATTATCAAAAGTAGGGATTTTCTAGACAGTTGAGCGTTATTCTTTTTACAAATACGATTAGAAAAACTTTTTGATGAAATTTTGAGTCTTTTTAGCACAAAAGCCCATAAGAGTCGAAGTATGATATATAATCCAAAAAAATCCGCTTCCATTTAGAAAAATTGCATTACCACCGCCACGCGTCACCTTTCATTTTTCCTTAAAGCGTACTGTGAAATTATTTTTGAACACCAGGCTCAATATTAGAGTCGGAATTTTTCAAGCTATCTAGTGACAACAAAATATCAAAAAGATGTGAGAAAATGCCTAACAACAGCTGAAAATAAAATCCTTTTCGCAAGTATATGGTTTTTCCTTTTGGAAAAGGAAAGATTTTGGGCAGCATTAGCGTTAATCCTACAGAAATCATTCATACAAAAGTCTTATGTGCGAAATTGTATCCTTTTTTAAAGACAGTGTTCCTCTGAAAGCTTTGTTAACTTGAATTTGTATTGAAGCACGGACCACTCTTCGTAACCCGCCCTAACGGCGGGCCCAGCTAAGGGTCATATTGTCCCTCATCGCCGCAAAGGGATGTATAACGTGGCCAGCTGTCCACCTAACTCATTTTTTTCTTTCATTTCACTTCGATCCATAGAGTCCCGATGAGAACTTCTTTAGATGATGTCGTGTTCCCGTTCTTAAACATGACGTCATCACTGATCTCACCATAGAAAAAAGGCCTTTTGTATGAAACTTTTCCAAACCTACAAGAAGCTCTGCGACGCCGTCTTCATTCTTACATGCTAGTTAAACATAGAGGCAAGAGCCGTCATTAGTCGACACCTTTTTAGTCGTAACCATTCGATTCTAGTTGTTAATTGATCAAAGGAAATGTCTTCATGCTAAGATGGTGCTAACAAAGACACTAACTTTGCTAATTCCTCTAATGTAAAGTTTTTCAAGCATTAGTTCTTCGCCGATATCATGGACAGCGTTGAGCAGTTGGTCTTTTCGATTTTCAGACACACAGATGAAGCATCACACATTCTTTGAAGTTTCTGTCGTCGTGTCGGGGCGGCGTAAAATGGCTATGATATTGAATGTGCTTTACCATACTCGTGCTGTCACGAGGTCTTGCTCAACCATGCGAATGACGCCGGCTATTTATGGCATTTTCAACGATCAACGCACAGAGGTAGCTCGCCTAGTTCTCAGATGTTGCCGTATATACTCTCGCTCAGTTTGTCAACTCCTCTCAGAGTGCATAAGTATTTGTTGGACTCGACTCTTAACGGCTCATAGATTATATCCTGCTCGATTGCAAATTTTTGGCTGGATTGAACTGTAAGCGACATATGCGAGCACCAAATATGCTTGTAAATGTGTCAGTACGTAAGTGCAGAATGCTTACTCAAGAAAGCTCAGCAAGGAAAGAAAGCGCTTCTTCAATTCTACATGCACTGCATGAAGCATAATATCACTTTTGATCCACTTTTTACCTCTATCCTCTAACTGGTAGTGATTCATGTAGCCCCAAGATTTATGGCCCAGAAATCTCTCAGTGGGAGAGGTGTGGTCAGAGTACTATAAAAGGTTAAAAGGATGAAGCTCTCGGCGTTGATCAGTTCCTGAGGGATGCACCATGCACTCAACTCCATTTAGAATCGTTTGAAATAATTCGATTTCCTCTGAAGCAGAATCTGCCAAGTGGACACATTTGTCTCTGTTTCCGTTGTAAAGATGTTCCAATATTTGATCAACCTTATGAAAATCATCATCACAAATTCTATCACCCTTTCAATTTTGGATAGCTTCTTATTAATATATCCTTAAGCTGTGCGCGTATGCGCTTTTCGAAATTCAAATTTTCGACTGCTTATGCTTTTAGGTGGCATGTATTGGGAAAAAGCGTGCTAAACGGCATGAGGTATTTAGCTCATAGATACACGAAGTTCCCCCGAGCCTGAGGACTCTTTCATAATCAGTGATTCTCGTCTTTTTGCAGTGACTCATTGATATTGGTATGAAGAGAATTGCTATAAGAATGGAAACGAATTCTATACATGTTGTGGAACCGAAGATCAAAAACTGATCATGGCAGTGGTTCATAGTGCAGGAATGTTTTCCATCGCACATCAGGAATTTGCAAAAAGAACGATGCGATTTACATACGATCCATATCGGTGACAATGCAAAATCGGTGTGTGCAATGTGTCTCTACAAATTACTCCAAATGCTATTCAGCTGTTTCGTAAGATTCACAAGGATTGCTTGAGTCTTGTCACTCATTGGAATTAGTTGATCAAAGTTCGCTCAAAGTAAGTTCCTCGGGAGAAAACCCTCGTGAGAATTCTCGAAAAGAAATCTCAAACACATTTTGCCTTTATAAACTTCGGCAACGTGCTCAACTGGGCACCTATAGTGCTGTATAGGGGATCAGTGAGCACGTTAAAGCTGCGACCTTGCTGCAAGAATATAAATACCAAATCGTTAAATCCCCTAAAGTTATGAATTGACTCAGAAAAGTTGAAGCAATCGAAGGAATAGCGCGACTTAACACCGTACCTCCAACTGCTACAATCTAAAACTAATATCTTCATGTGGTGACAACAGAACAACCGACAGACCGACACTTCGTGAACTCTGTTATGATGTCTCCACTTGCTAAAATGAAAGCGACAAGAAAAAGTGGCTGGGTACAAGATTATGTATCGTTTGGTTCGAATTCAATTTTCTGTCTCCACAAATAGATTATAAAAGAAATCAACAGAATAAGATGTTTGTTAGCACCACTTTTCTAGGTTGAGGAGACTCTCGTTCACAGGCTGAAATATCAAAGTTTACATCAAATTCAGTTAAAGACGATAATAATTATTCTACAAAATAAAGACCGTTATTATCCATGATCTTCTGCCAACAATCTGCAAGCTTCCGAATCTGCTCGAAATTGTCATTCATGAGGCTTTGAACCAAAAGAAATCCTAACATGTCTCTCCAACTTGGTCAAATGTCTCGATTCTGTGTCCACGCAGGAAATGTTCCACTGAGCGGAAAAGACCATAATCGAACGGCGCAGCGTCTGGACTGTAGGCTGGGTACGGCAAGACCTCAACTCCCTTCAGTAAATTTTTCCTTAGTCTTCTTTACGGGATGAGGCTTTGCCATTGTCTTGCTGAAATAGCGCGCAATTTCGACGAATCAATTTTGGGTAGTTTTCCTTCAATGCATTGTAAACTCGGTGCGATTGCTCGAAATATAGTTCCACATATCGCCTTCGCAGCATGTCATGTCGAATGTTGTCGCTTTTAGTGATGGCATATCAAAATTCGAAGCTCAGTTTTGTTGATCGTCATCATTTTAAATCCGTAAAGTAAATCAAAAGTTGATGCGCTATAACTAAAATTGCCTGGGAGTTTCTTATGTAACTAATTCCAAGAAATTCCCATGATTTGCAATACACAATACTGTGTAAAACAAACGTAAAATTCCAAGTTTTCGCACCTAGTACAATCCATGAAAAAGAGAATTTGCGCCCAAATGTTATTAATCTAAAGTACACATGATATAAACGATAATATATAATAATATAACAATGCTACCATGTTCTATATATGTTGTGTATAGCAGGTAACTTACAAAAGTTTGGCAATAAGTACTTTTTTATTTATATATTTATTAATAAACGGTGTGATTCAATGCCGGCTTCGACCATCTTCGTTGTATACGCACAACATCAAGCTATGACGAAGACGAAGTCAAAGCGTTCTATAAAGATTTGAAAAATTCTTCAGCGAAGACCATACAATCTCAAGGTCATTGTCGGATATTTTAACGCGAAAATTGGGCTTAGAAGAACGTCACATTGAGACCCACGGACTGGAATGGAATAAACAGAGTGAGAGGCTATCTGAGTTTATCATGACTACTTATACCATACATGATAACTCACAATTTTAAAAGCCTCACTTTCAGCGATGGCCGTGGGACTCGCCTAATGGAGAGTACCATAACGAAATAGACCACATCTTAGTAAATCGAGGGTTGTGTCTGACCGATGTTGCTGTTGTTCCTGAGTTTTACACAGGATCAGACCATCGCCTCCTTCACGCAACGTGCCGTTTTTCGCGAAAAAGAGAGAAATCAAACGACGAAGTCCCAGAACTACCACAAGTGGATGTATTCATATCCTTAGTGGGCCCATTGAGGATACCGTTCTCGACAGCATCGACGAAGAATACGACCGGCTCGCAGAATATCTTCACGTTACGGCTATGAAAGCCGAGAGTTCTCAAGTAACGAAGAGACGCTTGTCTCCGCAGACACTCGAGCACGTGGAATCGCGCGAGCTAAATGCAACCGAAACCTTACGTCCGATCTTGCGAAACGCTGCAAAGAAGCGATAAGAGAAGACCTCAAAGAGAGACGAGCAGCAGTTTGGCAGAAGCTGCAGAAGCTGGTAAGAGCATTCGCAAACTTCTCGGATCTTTTCGCTAGCCATGTCCTCTTACCTTCACATGAATTGAAAGAGGATGAATATGTCGTTCCATCGGTCCTCTTTTCCAAAATCCGACATGCTATATAGTCGGTGAAGAACAGAACAACACTCGGTCCAGACAGAATCACACCAGAGCACCTGAAGAACCTGCCGCCAGTTCTCATCAACACCCTGGCTTGGTTCTTCATTCACTCGCTACCTGTCAAAATGTGGGGTCCCTATTCACTGTAAAATCAGCAAGACCGTACTGTTATTCAAAATTGGGAGGCCTTCACGACATAAGCAGTTATCGCCCAATCTGCTTGCTGTCCGTTCCTATACACGATTAACAGAACATTGGATGAAGGACAACCATGCGAACAAGCCGGGTTTCCAAAAAGATTTAGTGCCATAGACCGCATTCATACGAATGCAAGACTCACTGAAGTTTCGTGAGAGTATAAACAACCACTCTGTCTCACTTCCATCGATCTGAAGAAAGCCTTTGATTCAGTGGAAACAGAAGCGGTTATAAAAGCTCTGGATAATCATGGCGTCCCTACTCGGTACATAATGATCCTTTGTGAGCTTTATAAAGATTTCACGACCAAAATATCTCCACTTTACAAGAATATCACCATCGACGTAAGAAGGGGGGCTTGACAAGGCGATACAATTTTGCCAAAACTATTCGCTGCCACCCTACAAAACGTCATGCGAACATTAGAATGGGACGAAATGGGAGTGAAAATTGACGGTCGACAATTGAACCATCTTCGCTTTGCTGACGATATCGTCCTCATAACACCAAACATCAGTCAAGCGGAACGAATGTTGACCGACTTTGATAACGCCTGTGGAAAGATTGGTTTTTTAATAAATCTAACGAAAACGATGTTCATAAAGAACGAATGGGTTTTGAATGACCCTTTCACGCTTAACGGAACGAACATCTCCGAATGCTCCAGGTACGTCTATCTAGGTCGTGAAATCAACATGATGATCGATCTAGCTCCAGAGTTGAGCAGTAAGAAATGAGCGGCTTGAGGAACTTTTAAGAACATCGAAGATGTAGTGAAGAAGACAATGAACATCCGATTCCGGGCTCACCTTTCCGACGTGACGATTATACTTGCCCTAACGTATGCAGCGGAAACCTGTTCGCTACGTAAGCAGAGTGGAAGATCACTTGGCATTATTGAACGTGCAGTGGAAAGATCGATGCTAGGAGTATCCCGTTTCTCGCAAATGAGAGAAAGGATCCGAAGTTTCGTTTTGCGTCAACAATCGAAGATCGGAGCCCTGTTCTACACGCGAAGATATCTAAAATAAGGTGAGCCGGACACGTGATGCGCTTCAACGGCAACCGATGGACTAGAGCCGTTACGGACTGGATTCCTCGGGATGTCAAGCGCTTTAAAGGAAGACCACTGACCCGGTAGGTCCGATTTCTTCACGAAAGGTAGAGAAGGAAGATTTGACGCTCAGCGATTCCTAGAGCGAGGAGGATCCACTGGGCTACTCTTGCACGCGATAGGGAAATGGAAGTGTTGCTGGTCCACCCTCGAGTCACTCGACGATTAGCGGAACGACAGGTGATACAGGAGATATCTATTTATTCATTTATAGTGTGTTTAAAACACAAACAACATTCTACTAGCAAACTCATGTTAGTTCACTAAAAGTATAGTAACTATTTTGTGAGCTCCTACTCTGACAACTCTACGATAGGAGCATTCTCTCAATTCTACTAACATGTTGGGCCGTCACCTCTAGCCTGATACTGGAAGATTGTCAGTTAAGAATCACATGAGGACCAGAATTCTATCGCATCATGAAGATTAAACTTCAATTCCCAAAAACGGTACACACTAAGGCCTTTCCAGATGGCTAGACTTTTTCAATTTCCTGGTACGTGTGGCAACACAACTTCATCTATTTGTTTGTAGTCCAGCATGGTTCACAGGCTGAAATTACACGATGCGTCAACAAGTCAATAAACTTGTAATGACAATTAATCCACGGGGTCAAATGCTGTAACGACTTATGAATAGAGAAGATTGCCGTTGGAATGATCCTGTTCTGTTCCTTTAGGCAGATGTTAAACTAGTACTTCACGACTTTTGCAACCATGCTGATTTGAAGGATATCAAGTAGACTATTCATCGTTTTCCGCTTTTTCTATGGTTCTTCATGCCCTTCTTACTATTCGTTCCAGATTTGTCACAAAATATCAATGAAATCAGTATCAATAAACACATGTTGTGACGGAAACATAATGTTGGTGAAAGAGTGTTTTGAAAGTGCTTTTTCAGACTTATTCACATCGCTTCTATAATTTGAAAACCACCTCGTAACATTTTTGTCCAAAATTTTATAGTTAGCTTGAAAATAATTGTAGTCCCTTGTTTCAACGCTCCTACTTCTTTTATACTTTTTCACCTTGATGGAATCTCATGATTACTAGCATTCGTGATCGGAACGTTAATTTAGATGCTCTCTACCAGTAAATGAACCAAGAAGGATCGTATCGTAGATCTACTCACAATCATTCATGATTCAGAAACCACTTGTTATGCACTGATTCCCATATTTCCTCTTCTTATCTACCCCTAATGTTTTGCATAAGTGGTTCGCATTCATTTTTGAGTTACGAATCAGGATCTGGATTCCCATTGATGTTATAAATATTGGTCGAGCCACGAATTTTCTGAGAGTAAAATAGCCGTCCTAGTGCATTCCCACGTCCTCACTGTAAGTAGAACGTTATTGTGAATTTCAGTGCTGTTTTTAATTTAATTCCTCCAGCAAGGCAGCCAGCTCTTCGATTAGGCGCCCTCCGCCAGGAGATGAATTTTCAACCTAGACATTACCTAAACTACCCCCTTTTCTTTCACATCTATTAAAAAATAACCCACGCCCTTTGAAGGAAAAGTTTCCGTCAAAGTGTTCCAAATTATGAGACTGAGAAAACATATTCTGGACAAACCAGGTAAGAATTTTTGCCATGCATTGCCACTGCAAAATCTGTGGAAGCGAACCCGCTCGCTTTACCCTGTAAACCACAAACTGATTAGTTGTTTGGTTCAGTATTATGCGAAGATCGAGAAATTAACTCGATGAGACCATACGTAT
This sequence comes from Parelaphostrongylus tenuis, assembly GCA_019055375.1. Lineage (NCBI taxonomy): Eukaryota > Metazoa > Nematoda > Chromadorea > Rhabditida > Metastrongylidae > Parelaphostrongylus > Parelaphostrongylus tenuis. The sequence goes on along the minus strand of JAHQIW010004790.1, from coordinate 33,935 downwards.
TGATTTCAATGCATCTCTTTTTCGACTGCTGTGTTTTGTGCAGTTTCCAGATATCTACCAATGCATGGAAAGATACATATAAGAGCGTATAGTGTGTGCGGAAAAAAAAGAATAAAAGTGAGCGGAAAAAAATTTATGGAAAAACTGAATTGTTAAATGAAAAACATGAGAAGAGAAACGTAACGAATTTAAGAAATAGACCATGCGCGCTATGTTCAGTACACACACTTCGCTGCAAAAATCTGTGCGCCGTTCCGTGTGACCGCATTAATACAGCGTAATCGCGTATCTATACTTTCGGAGTAAAAACTTCTAAGTTCTTAAACGAGGACGTAAATAGGCATGGAATAAGATATGCCTCTGCTAAAGTGGATACTATGTATACATATATACTATATAAGTGGGTACTATATGTATATGTATATCACATAGCCTAAACAGGCAGATAAATGTATTTGCATGTACACAAAATGCGCATCGGAGGTCGGATCGTCGGAAGCCTTTAACCAAGTGACTTCGAAGTACATAGGAAACGATTCGGAATTATCCTAAAAGCGGCCACATCTGCTTTGTAATTGCCAGACAAGTACACGTGTTATCTTACCATTGCAAAACCTATGGAATCGAACACAATTACTCTGTCATCAAGAAAAAATAGCAGAATAAGGAGGCTTCAGGCGAAAAAATAGGTTCCACATAGCTCTCTACCAAAAGGGATTCAAATCAGCGCCTCTAGCAGGTGATGCAGATAAATGAAGCTTATACGTTATCTGTAGTAGCAAAAATAACAACTGTTTGGAAACTCATCTATAAACCAAGAGAATGAAGACTTTGCTGACGATCGACTATTTAGATACTGAAACTGTAGAATTCTTCACAGGAGAGCTGATAATAAACCATAGACAACAGACCTAGTAGAGCTGCTCGTTTCAAATTTCGTAGAACGTATCGCGGTTGGGACTGATAAAATCTGGTCTCTCTCTCTGACAGTTATGGCGAATAACCAAACACATATATTTCGAGTTTCAACGTCCATTATTCATTAAGCACATCAAAGCTATGCTATTATCGCATTTCTAAAACGCGCAATCTTGTCCGAAAAGGTGTTTCTTCTATAATTATGAACTGTTGAAAATACTTCTTAGGTTCACCCGCTAGGCCTTGATGTCCTTTCGATTAGCCATCAGATGAATGCGTATACTGAAGGGAAAGGCACCGTAACCCACTGAAACGAAACTGGGACATATTCATCTGTATCAATTGTCGTCCCGTTGATCCCCGAGTGACTCAAGCACGACCAATGAAATTTCCACTTTTACCTATCGTGTGGAAGATTCGCTTGATGGGTTTTCCTTGCTATTCTTTGGGCATCACATCTTTTAGACGCTCCGTGAAAAATCGTACCATCGGGTCGGTGCAGACGGTGCACGATCTTGCTTTTTGGTTGCTTTTGAAACACGTCACTCTCTGACCCACTTGATTTAACGTTGACATAAGTCTTCACTTTGAAGCCTTTCCTTCAATCGCAAGATGCGGGTTAATTTTAGCATCGACTTTCGGCTGGAATTTCAATAAAGCCAAGTGGTCTTTCACCCATACGTGAGACCTTGTTTTTAAGCATACGTTAAAGCAGGAGTAATCGTTGAGTCGAAAAAGAGCACGGAGTCCGATGTTCTTTGTTCTCTTCAGTATATTCCTGATGTTTTCAAACAACCCCTCTTGATTTCGCGGCCCTTGGTGGAAGTAAATGGAGCATTCGAAAAATTTCATTCATGAATATGAATATCTCTGATAAGTAGACATCATGCGTTCGAATTCAAAATGCAGCTCCTCCTGCTGTGCGGTGGTTAGAAGTGTCATGTAATACACGCATGGCCAATGGTTCGATCCTCTGAGCCCCCATCTCTTCGGAATCGGAAAATTCTTATCAAAGTTGTCTAATAAGATAGTAACATGATGATTCACCAACCCACCGTAAGCCATTGTACCATTGTATAGACCAAATAGCAGTTGAGTGACCCCTTCCGAGATGAAGTTGAGTGCATGGTGCACTAATTAAGATTGTTCAACGCCAAGGGGATTATGGTTTAGCTATAGCTTTACTTCCGAATTGTCACGAATGTAATAAACTAAGCATTGTGTCGCTGAGAAATTCATTGGTTTTCGTCGAAGCTTGTTTCCAATGAGATGAGTCCCCCTTTGCAACTATTCATATAAGCACATTACTGAGAGAATGCATGCAAAGGTCTTGAATGCTGCAGTGTACGACAAATGAGCCCCCGGAAAGGGAAATATAGGATTCAGAACCCCCCTGAGGATCCGAGTTTTGTTCATATCACAGAGTTTTTGCGGTCTTATTTCACGTCATACCCTGCCTTGGAAAACAATTCCGATATGTTTTGTAGATGAGTATTAGGAGATGCAAGTCCCAACGCTCTTACATAACTACCTCCTGATGTGATACCATATCAGTGCAGAGTTCGCTAACCATATAAGGACCGTCCGTTCAAGAATAGTTGAGATCTGGCTAGAATGTGACAGCGAACAGACAGATAAACTTGTCTACTCCAATCCAGAACCTCAATCCCTTGGTGGTCGAGGGTCAGTGAAGGGATTGCAATGAGTGTTCGGCGAGGTAAGAGGACGGACGACTGCCCGACACAACATCACAATCGATTCGCACTTATAGCAATGAGGGCAGAGCTGAAGATGATTTCGTAATGCATGTAGAATTATTTCAATCTATTGTTGTAAATCATAAATTACTCATAGTTAATCGCTTCTTCACCTTATGCTCTCCAGATGGGCACGATGAGGACATGAGTTTTCCATCTGTTGTACCGCCACAAAGCTTCCATTTATCATGTCCTTTATTCGACTGTTTTTCTAAAGCTCGTCTTTGAAAACTTCGATATATTCAAAGAGCCTGATTTAGCCGTTTTCGAGGCTTCCACTTACATTTCGCTGAACGTTTCATATGTGTATTTTCGTTAACTAAAGATATATCATCCCTCAAACATTACAGTATATCATAGTTGATGTTTTTTCATTACGTGAACATTGAGTAATGTCTCAGTGAGTTTTTTTCCAATAGAAAAATTCGATTGGATAACATTCTGAGTACCAGTGGAATCGATGTCGAAAGCGATAATTAGATGAGTAAGCACATCGATGTTTATAAGGATCATCGTTTCCACAAACACTGTAAAACTGTACTTTGAATAAATCTCTTTTTCTAAGTCAAATGGATCGAAGCACACTATGGGAGCGTCGACCATTTCCGATAAGATAACGGTGTTTCTCTAGCACTAAGTCATGGTTTTGAAACGATAGGTAATTGTCCCAATTGCTCACTACGGGGATTTTCGTAGTTACTCTTCACTTCTGGCCAATTTAACGATGCTTTTGTGTTTTTTTCCATTGTTCCAAAACACTACAAAGATTAAATGGCTCATTTTTTCCATGCACTCCTGATCGATATCCATGTTTCGCACTGTCGTCGCAGATTTCATAGAAATTAGGTGACTATGAGAAGAGATGAGAACCGATAAGAATTCTTAATGTTCTCTCCAGTAGGCGAAGGATTTCTGTTCGTTCGTCGGACGTCGGCGAGAGGAGACGAGACGAGACAAGGAGGTGGTTGGGTGGTCGTTGGCGGGTGGTGGTGATGGTGGTTGTGGGCTGCGTCATCTTTTGCGCGGTGAGCACAACGATCTCTCCTCTCTCTCTCTTTCTCCGACCAAGCACTGCTGACTCAGACCACCCATTCATATGATTTCTGGCTGGGCACAGTATTCCACGAAATCGTCCGTCCTCCCCTTCGATTTCATTTGGGCTTTTTTTTCAGTTCCAGAGGTGAATAGGTCATTCATGTTTTACCCTGGATGGGCACAGTGGTCCACAAAACTGTCCTGTTTCCCGGTCGATTTTATTTAAGACCTCTTTCACCTAAATAGGCGAAGATTTTGGGATCTGCCCGAAAACCATCAATCTTTGCTTGGCTATTGTTGACGCTTGCACTTGAGTGGATGGATGTTCGCATCCAGCGATCCTCCTCAGTCCTTGTTGTGTTGTAAACGGGGTAGATTGCCTTAATTGCTGTAAATCTAACATAGTCAGGTCTTCCACTTATAGTTGTTCATATTCCACTACGACTCATTAGGGGTACTAATAGAGTGGTGTAAATGTTTCTAGTTTCTTGTTTCTGATTGCATTTGAAGAGCTTTTCCATGACTTTTCCGAGCAGAATTTTCAATACGGTGTGATGGTTGACTCCTGATTACAACGTATCGGTAAAAAACTTATTTTCTGATCTGTTTCATTTTGATATTTAGAGGTCCATTAGGTGGCAAATCCAGGTTATTTTGGTGTAGGCCACCTTATTTCTACTCAGAGCTAGGTAGCAGTGTTTATAGATTTATTTGGTGAAATTTTCTTGGAAAAAAATGTGGATCCGACTCTTACCGTTTTCTTATTCCTTATTGATTAGTAACAACATGAGAGCTAAGTGTTGATTTGTCCGTCCGTCTGTCTATCCAACCACATCCATCGTCGTCGTCGTCGTCGTCCCAGGATGCTAGACATCGTACCCCCCATCCATCCTTCACACCCCCCCCCCCCCCCCCTAATCGATCAGCCTAGGAGCGCCGGTCAATCTTAATCGATGATGTAAAGCTTTTCCTTGGTTCGACCTCATTAAAATCATCTGTCTCGGTCATTACGCCTCTCATTGTCATAACCCGAATCCAAATTCGATGCACTACCAGTTTAAATTCGTTTCGGTTGTATTTTTCAGGCTTTCAGGATTTCAGGATGTTGAAGCCCTATGTTCGATTTGTTCTTTCCAAACGCCAGCGTTGGTCATCTTTCGACTAAAATCATTGTTTACAAGGGATCATCCTGATCAAACAATGTCTATTATTGTTCAGATTCACAGACAAAATGCGCAGTCCGTGTTGAATGGTCTCCAACCTTTAGTTTGATTACCCATTTTTATTAATCTCGTGCTCCGAAATCGGTTCTGGGCTGCTTCTGTTGAAAGAGATGAATAAAGTATGTTTCGAGAACCTCATGATATTTTAATGCTTATCGAGTTCCTCTAGTTTTAACATATTCAATTATCACTTGCTGTCCGTCACTGTTACCTCATCCGACGAGTTTCTGGATCCGACGGAATCTCATATGTCATGCCTATGTGTGCAGTAATGTAAGCGGATCTTGCTCGCCAAGTGTCTATCCACTGATGCTCACAGCTTTTTCCATTGGATCTATTACTACCTGAAGTGACTTTTTCCGGAATGAAATCAAATTTTTATACTTTGTAGTAATTTCTTGAGCGTAATTTGCAAATTGAAACATGAACGCAATTCGTTGGACCAGAGAAAATCCGAAAATAAGATCGATTTGGCTATTTTTCCACTTCTGTCAATGAGCTGAACTTTCACTTGTTCTTTTTTCAAAATTTTTTATTTTCGCGATACATTTGTTTTTTTTTTCGAATAATTTGTCCTTCACGCTTAAACTCAACCAGGAGAGAGTGACCTAATGCGTGTTAAATAACATATAAATAAAGGTTGTTGAGGCATGACTAGTTTTGGGATTTCTTTATTCTACTTCATACCACCCTCATCTATTGTTTCCTTTCCAGATCCAGCTAGATAAACCATAGTTGAAAAGGTGATCCACATTTTAGCTTCACTTTTTTAACATAATTGAGTGACCGGCGCCATGAATTGAACGAGATTCAACAGATCATCCTTATCTGTTCCATCGTTTTCTTCTTTCTTATCGAAGAAGAAACGTGAACGTGCGCTACAATACGGTAGATATTTGTGGAATCTAAGACAGTTTTTTTATTTGAATACTGTGCTCCTGTCTGTTTAGACAACGTAACTCGGAACTATGATCAAACCGTTCCATTACGGAGTTCCTGGTTGAGCAAATTTCGCAATAGCAAAAATGTTTACAGAATGTCTCAACTGTCGCATTCACCGCACTTTCGAGATCTGAAATGCTCTCGACTTTCACAGCTGTCTTTCAAATTCATAAGGATCTATCGATTTATTGATTTTCTTTTTACTTTACACTATTTGCTCAAGTGTTCTTATCACGATGGCGTCATGGGAAATGTAATGTATGTGTCAACTGCTGCTCTTTTGACATATGTCATTGTTATTATATCTGTTAATAATTGATTTAATCTTATTCATCTTACTCCTAATTGTTACGGTGATCCGTGATCTACGCAATGACGTCATTTACTTGGATCTACTCAATGTGATTGTCTGTATTTTTAGGAAGAGAGAGGTTCGTTTTGGCGAATGTGAACTATGTCCATTAATGGATGCTCGCAACAATCTTCAAGTTGGGCGGAGCTCTGGGTTGGTTTGTTTGATGATTTCCGAATTAGATTTCAATTTTTTTTTCTTGTTGTCCTACTCATTATTTTAGTTTAGTTCGTTTTTTCTATTTTACTCCAATTTAAGCTACTTTATATCCAGTAATGGCGAGCGTAATATAAAATTTCGGACCCCAGGCATGAATTGAATCACATATAACTCATACCGGCCATGAGCTTGTGTTATCGTATTTATTTAATATTTCAATTATCTTAATAATATTTTATTTCCATTGTTTTTATTCTCTCTAACTATTATATTGTTTGACATTGTTGCATCGTAGAGATCCCACACTCTGCATTTTTTTGTTCGAAAGTACATTTTTATAACAGCTTTTTGATGCAGTGGATTTTTGTGGTTTTGCGGTTGGATACAGATTTTCCATTAGAAAATTCTAGTAGCCATTCGATGACTTGAGAAATAGAGACTTTTGATTGACCATGGTTTCTGGGAAGGTCTTCCCACCTAGTGCGCTTTCGGACTTGTTATCCTTCGTTGTTTGAAGTATACAACGAATCCGTTGGAAGTTGGGTAAAGTTTAGAGAGGTTAGAAACATTTTGTCGTCATCATAAGTTGGAAAATTCCGCTGAAGAGACATCTTTGAAGGTGTTTCTAGTTGAAAAATACGCCTAAGCCCCCTAAAATCCGGAAAAAAGACCCTTCTAAAAATTTTTTTTCTGTGCTATTCTATGTGCGCAAAAAAAGTTCTGTGAACTTTCAGCCATTGAAAAATAATTGCCATTGTAGTGTAGCAACTCTTGCGCCGAATTCTGTAGTACTGCTTCAGAGGTTTCAAATGCGGTACCAGGTGAAATTCTCAGAGCACAGGCATGTATGCGTTTGTTTTTTTACACAATTATAAGTAGTTTCCATTGAACAGCAATGAATTTTTCCCATTATATGGCTTAGAAGAAGTTTTGCCCAACCGTCTTGGGCTTAGATTCAAATTAGCAGCTCTAGCTGCGTTAATTCAATTCCTGACTTTTAAGGCAACTTGAACAACGTTTGTAAGGGGGTTTGTAGGCTTTGGCTTGAGTAATTGTCGTTAGTTAAATACTTTCCAACATCGAACATTTCAAACAACTGTTGCATATTCAAAAATACTGCTTTATGAGCAGGGTCCTCAGTGTTTTCACCACCGAGCTAATGAAAACTTCACTAGATTTTTCTTTGTAATGGTTAATTTAGAGTCTTTCAAGATCAGACGTAGTTTCGCGTAACTGTCTGGGGCTTAGATTCCAGTTAGCAGCTCTAATTGCGTTAATTCAATCTTCTGATTCTTAACAAGTTGAACAACGGTTGTAAGGGAGTTTGTGGGTTATCATGATCTCCAAAGCGGTACACAGTGCGATTCTTTCCTACAAGTCATCTTAGGGCCTCTAGTTGTCAAGAGCTAGAGCAGGAGAATCTCCTCTCGCATAGTTGGTTCAAAATTAACGCATACAGAAATTTTGGTTTAGTGGTCCTAAGACTGAAAGTTCTTGAGTTACACCGAGGTGCTGACACGCTGACGTGTCCTTACTACTCATTTACCTCAAGAAGGCGGTGGCTATACTCCAAAAACGTGTTGGTGGCGAGAACAGTATTCCAAGAGTGATAAGGTTTGATGATTGCAAATATTCATCTAAGAAGATTGAGTGGTACGCAAAAATTTAACTTCAGGAGGGAGTTGAACCAGCGTTTCACCCTTACTGCATAGTGGCAGTATCTCGGGAGGGGTGAAACGCGGGTTCAACTCCCAGATGAGCCTATAACTCAATGTTCATAGATGAATACTTCAGTATCTTACCAGAACTATGAATTAGTAATATCAGAAGATCTGTAAATAAGAAATGTGTTGCAAAACATCACTTTAGTTGATTAGCGCTTTATATATTTTGAAGTAACATTGTTTTCCGAACTCTTTCAATAGTGAACATATAAGTTATTGATAGCCTTGATTTGAGATGCAAGTTTTCAAGTAAGGAATTGCAATGTCAATGTAGAAAATGTTGTTTGTGGATCAATGTATAGAATTTATATGTATCATATGTATCACCTGTGGTCCGATGATCGTCGAGTGACTCGAGCGGGCACCAATGAAATTCCATTTTTCGCTATCGTTTGCAGAAGTAGCCTAGAGGGTTTTCTTCTCTGTAACGACTCGTTGATCGTGATATTCTTCTTCTGGACTTCTTGTGAAGAAGTCAGAATATCGGGTCGGTAGTCTTGCTTTCACGCGTTACAACCCGAGGTCGTAGGTGGGAATTTGTAATTCTTTTTCGTATTTGCGAGATATGGCATACTCCTAGCATCGCCCTCTCGACTGCACGTTTGATAACTTCGAGTGGTTTTCCATCCTTCTTACATAGACACCAAGTTTCTTGTGCTTATGCTGAGCAGGTGTACTCGTTAAGTTAAAAAGGTGGGTACAGATCAAGTGAACTGTATGCATGCATAAATACAGATTTTCGGTTGTATGGTAGATGCATTTGAGCATCACGTTGAAGGAAGTCTGTGGAATAAGGTTATTTTGCTAATAGGTTGGGGAAAAAGTTCTGAGAATATGCTTGTAACTTTTTTGGGCGTCGGCCTTTTTTTGTGTTTTTGGGCTCATTTGAAAGCCTCTCTTCGTCCGCTTTGATTGGTATATAATTTATCTACTTTTTCAAGATAGAGTGAACAATCGAGCAAATTAGGTTGCTGATGATGCACGATGGCTGTTGGGTTCAAATGCACGGTTGCAAGTGAACGCTTCAATCTGGGTTGCGGCAAAGTTTATTATATTAATTTTTTTAGTTTGTCATATATATATGTATATATATGCATATATATGTATATATATATATATATATATATATATATATATGTTTTATCTTTGTTCCGGTGTAATAGGTGCATAAATAATTGTTTTACAAGCATTTCAGAACTTTTCCCCAACTTATTAAGACTTGGTGAGTGTTTCTGGAAGCAAACTGCGTGTAAACATATTGTGAACGCGTAGCTGTTAGTAAGAAGTAACTCTATAGAGGTCTTTTAAATAAGTCGCCGTAATGTCATGGTAAATAATGTTCCATTTATGTTGATTTTCAGTGTTCAAGCGTAGCAGAAGCATCTCTTCACCTTCAGGCAAAGAGAATCTGTATTGACGCTAGTGGAGAGTTGTGGTCCCACCAGTTTTTTGAACCTAAACCTAAACATGTTCTCATGATTTCTTATTTAGAGAAATCAGTTAAAAGAAAACTTTAGAAATTGGTGGGGCCACAACTTTCCTCGAGGGCCCTGTTTTATATAAGTGCGCCATCTTCACCAGAAACAACATTACACTAGAACATGAATTCTTAGGAAAATAAATTTCTCTATAACTTATTAGGTGTGCAGGACTACTTCTCACGAGCCGGGCTTCACACAAGATCTCTACCGAATGAGCTATCCATTGACTATGAGAACGACATCAAGGAGCCTTGTGGGACGATGTAACTTAACGTGGTGCATTGACAGCAATGCATTTCGTCCACTTTACTCCTCATTCCGTACATTCATTGCACACAATGCATACGTATATTTGACATGTGAACGTTGAAATATGTGATGATAGTGGAGAGCTGTGGTCCTGTCAATTCTTTCAGTATGACTTAGGCTTAGGCTTAGGCTTAAAGCCTAAGCCCAAGCCCAAGCCATATTTGAGATATTGATGAGACTAAAATCTCAAGGACCAAATTTCTCTACTAGTCAGTGTTGTTCGTCTTGTTAAGTAAGCTGTGTGGTGAAGTACTTATGGAGAATGATGTTATTTCCTTCTTTCCTTATCATCTACATTTTCCTAGTGGACATTGATGAGTACAAGCGAAGCATAGCTTCCGTTATCTTGAACTCCCTCATAGGAAATCTCCATTGGAAGTGCAAACTCACTTTTTTGCTGATAGTAACACCAAGAAAATGACGATGAGGCTATATATTTTGAAAGCCTACATCCTCTCGAGTAGCTTCAATTGAGGAGTCATCCGTCCGTTCGCTCGTTCGTCGGGTTTCGTAATAGTTTCAGACATGGTGTTGAAGCAATAGGAGTAAGCCTATTCCGTAATTCTCTAGTGTCTCCCATCAACGCTTCTCCTAGGACATCGCTCAATTTGAGAGCGTATGGATAGCTATATTTTCAAGAGTACTTTAGTAATATGCTTCTGTAGATGTCCATAGACAAGAAATGGAGTGGAACGTCGAGTTATATCTCTATTTTTATTATTATCTTCATTTCGCATGACCCTCGTCTCTTCACATCTACTCTGCCGGATCCTAGCACTTCTTGCAGCAGCATTCGTCGATTCGTTTCTCAGCATTTATCCTCTTCAAAAGCTCTTCGAACATTTCACGTGTTGTCTGGTCGACTGTTAGTGGAGACGATTCTTGCCTTTTTTTTCCTGAGCGTTATCGAATCGTTGTCGATCGCGATTCCCCATGAATTCTCGAGGAGGAGGCTAGAGAGCGTTCCCACTTGGACTACGGAATAGGTAACTGTTGGGAGGGAGAGGGGAGAGTGACCGAACCAGCATCTTGCATCCTGGTAGACTGACTGCATCACTAACCATTCGGCCATCCCCCCCCCCCCCCCCCCCCCTCGCACCACGCATCACCCACCTCGCCTTCCTCTCAAGCTGTATTGCTTGAGCGGAAATAAAGCCTCCCTCTATAGTGGCCACTCCGTTGGATGTCGAAGTGGCCGACGGACAGCTGGCACGATCGTTCCCTGTCGTCTCCACCATTCAGCGTACTCTCTGACGCTCTACCATCCTGCGACTCGTCAAATCCTGTTATATTTCGTCGTTATCCTATGCGAACCTGATCGTGACTCGCTCGATCCGGCGCCTTACCGATTGCAACAATCGCGTAGTAGTTAGTCGTCGACTGTTCTCTTTGATGAAACTCGTCGTTATTTTGCTTCCTCTCTGGTGAACCGGAAAAATGCAGACGTTGTAGGTCAACTGTAGATCAAATGTCGAGTCATCTCCTACGGTCGTCGGCCACTCGACGACTGCTGCCGTTTGATCTCGCTCAGCCCGGAAACGATCGATATCCGATCCCGGATTACCACCACGACGATCTCATTCGACTACTTAAGGCGAGTACTATAGGAGGTATCGTGCTTGTAATTGGAGGCTAAAATGAGTCTTGATGAGCGCGGGGTGTCCTTTTTTGAAAACACTGGGGCTGAAGACATGCTCCGCCCTTTTCTTCCGACCACAAATATTTTTTATTAAGGGAAAACTCTGAGGTCAAATCGTCTCTTATCACCCGTCCCCTTGCTAGAGGCCAATCCGAGGCGAGGAAGTTGGAACCCGCGTTTCACTCTTTTGAACGGTGCATACTAACCGCTGCACTATCGGGGTTCTGTTCTGGTGTTAGTTTTTCGGTTATAACTTCCTCAATTTTCTTTATTTCTTGCTCGGATCGTATATTGTATTGAATGAGTAGCCGCTGTACATGATGAAATCATCGGGAGTGTCTGTATTTGGGGTTTTTTTTTCCTCAAAAGGTGCTTTGATAGTTGTAGTAATTCGATGAGAAGATTATCGCATCGATTACTCATCGATTACTGGTTATCGATTGATTTATGGGGGTTTTTCGATCTACAAAATGTTAGTACCACAGACACTGAATTGTATTTGGATATAAGTATGCTATTGGGGTACAAATGAAGAGATGACCCCTTTTTCATTGAACAGCAACTAATCATGAGAGTGTTAGTAATTTTTCGAAAGCTCAAATCTCTAGCTACTACGCTACGTGGTGTTTTTTTTGAAAAATCCTTTTTATAACGGTGTAGGAGAAGGAAAACATCTGTGTTTCTCAAGCGCATATTTCTCACAGAACAGAGCTCTTTCCTCCATTTGTAGCTAACCAATCGATGGCGTAAGTTTCGATGATTCCAACGCTGTGTTTAGTTTCTGGAACAACCCTTTCATTGCAGTGTAGCAGGAGAAATAAGATTGAGTTCACATACGCGAGCATTTGTTTTTTGGCCAATCTAGGCAGTGGATAGAAGGCCAGGGGGAGGGGCTGTGCGTGGTTTAACATGACGATCGATTGATTGCGTTGATCCGTTGCACATGTGGCGTGCAATTTTTGGTGTTTAATTAGAAGATTTCTTCTCCTCTCTGGTAGAAACTCCGGGTGAAGCGTATAACTCTGATACTACAAAATTTCCCCTACACGTTCATATGCTTTTTGTGCTTCCAATGAAATAATGAAGAAAACACTTCCGTTATGTGAAACATAAGTTTATTTTGAACGTTATAGCGTTATAAAAAAATTTTTTTCCAAATAAGAAGCACGTAGCGCAGTAGCTAGAGATCTAAGTTTTCGAATGATTGCTAACACTCTTATGAAAAAGTCTTGCCTAGTGAAATGGGTCGTTTCTTCATTTGTCCTCGGAATCTGTTAAATTTATTTATTTTTCATAAATTCATGGCGAAGTGTTTGAGCGATGACCAAGAGGGTCATGTGCTTCGGGTAGACATATTTTAACGCTGAATCATTCTCTTTTGTGATGATTCCGACACCCACAGAATTAGAATTTTCCGTCAAAACAGAAGAATCTGATTATTTAGAACTTAGAAAGATTTCTGTAGAATTAATGGGTAATAAAGTTCCAAATACGGGCCAATATTAAGTGAGATTCGCCGTGGTTTTGGAGATTTCTATAGCCAGTATAGTGAGTTCTTGTTTTAGCGCTCCTATAGCAGTCTTATAATGTTCTAACTCTTTTAATCGACAATTTCAGACCTCGCTTATAATTAATACATCGTGAGAGTATATCTTAGGTCTTTCATGAGCTCTGTTATGACACTCATAAAGTGTTAGACATGTGTTTCGGCCTATCAGCATCATCAGTAGTTCGACGCCTTTCGATGGCGTAATAGCCGTAGCTGTAAGCCAAGCAGACGAAAATCGACAATTAGTTACTCTGGAGAAACGCCACGGCGATCCTTTCATTGTACGTTGAGTATATGTAGTTCGACGTCGATTCTTCCATATGAGGGGTAAATCGTCGAGAAAATGACTGAAGCGACCGAAAGGCACGTGCTACTGATGAGGCTGAGAAGCCAAAAGACGTGTCTTGCACTTCAGAACTGCCATAACATACCTTATGAAAGGCTTCAAATATGCTGTCACGATGTTATATGAGATCCAAGGATGCTGAGTGATATGTAGAACTTCTCTGAACTTTAGACGGGATTTGAACTGGCGTCACGTCTATCTCGGGGGCATGTCTTACCACTACACCGCCGATTCCATCGTTCTGCTACCATGGCCTCTACAGTGTAAGCCATCTTCGACATGAAGATGTAGGCGCATGAAGAGTGGTGGCGAAGCGGTACACTTGGTGGTGTAGTGGTAGCACGCGCACCGGTAAGCGTGGAAACGCAGGTTTAGTTCGTCACCATACACATGAAGTTCGAAACTTTTGTATAGCATCGTTGGATTGGATTTTATCGTCTTGAGGGTTGATGGTTGAGGATATAGAGTTTACCCCTGCAGTAATAGCTAACGGTGGGGGGACTAGGAGGACTCTTTTAGGATATCCAAGAGGTAATAGGCAGCGTATAGGCGTCCATTTGCACTGTTCCAATCTTCCATTATTGGGTTTTATTTTATGGGAATGAATCCCTTTTTCCTTTTTTTTTTAACTTGAGTATTCTTACACTTTCGGGACCGTAGATGCACCACCTCTCCATCTTTAACCCCCAGTGCGGCAACGCTGGACGGTCTGCTCCCCTCCTCTTCATCTCTAACCCCCAATTTGGGAAACGTACTGAATGTATTGTTGTATTATTTCAATTGTATGATTGTTCTTTTTTTACTTATAACAATATAATTTATTTACATATAATGCAACGAAATAGCAACAATAATGTCGAAAGCCAAGACTTAAGCTACGGCACCACGTGGGCGGTTTTTCAAACGCCCTTCTATAAAGCTGAAAAATCCGCACGAAACTATGTCTCAGACGCTCATATTTTTTGCCGGACAGAGCTCTTTCTTTGAGTATTAGTAATCTTTCGATAACGTAATCTTTGCAAGCACAGCGCTAGAATCAGAAACGATTACGCTATCGAATGATTACTAATAGTCCAAAGAAATAGCCCTGTCCGGCGAGAAATATGTGTGTCCGAGACATTAGTTTTGTGTGGCTTCTGTAACTTCACAAAAGGGTGTTTTAAAAACCGACGACGTGGAGCTGTAACTTAAGTAGCAGCTTTCGAATAGTTTCTAACACTCCTATCAAAAGTTTCTCTAGAGCGAATGAGGTCGCTTTATCATTTGTCCCCTCATAACCGATTAGAGAACCCTGAAAAGGAAGTCAGTGGTCGAAAATTCACCCCAGATTCACTCTGAAGGACCATGAGGGTGGTGAACGTGGCTGCGCAGTACGCTGCTGTTTCATAGATATCAAAACGGAGTCGGAATGCCAGCCGCGAACATTTGATGGATATTGATTTTCTTCGTGATCTGATACGTTTAGGTACACCTTTAACTAAAGTTTGAGAAGGCAAGGAAGTTATAAATGTATATCGAAAAGTGTTGAGTGTGCCCAATGCTATGAATCTTGGGAGAGAGTCGGACCCGTGTCTGACCTTGTCCGGAAGCGTTTGCTAACCTACCTACACTACCAGATCCACCTGTTCTGCTATCACTGCTTCTACAATACAAGGGATGTCGCTGTGAAAATAAATTTTGTACGATTACAAAGTGAATGGGAGAAGCGATTTTTTCAGGGACACGAATTTTTTTCCTACGTTTCTTTGCGAATTTGTGAGGTGAGGTGAAAAGTGGATGGATTCTGGACAACAGTCATTAATATTGCGTAGTAGCAAGTCATCGAGCCTGCATGACGCAGTGGCTAAAGGTGCCTCAAGACACATGTGGTCCGTGGTTCGATGCCACGCTCGAGGCGGTCGAACTAATCTGCGAAGACTATTATGCATCGGTGCCTTTCCCCCTAGTATTGTTGACGTTCTATTGGTTTTCTACTAGATTTCGAAGCTGTGGATTTTGGTCTGCATGTTTGTTTGTTCATAGAGGCTAGTATAGTGTAAATAGCAAAGGACAAGAGGATAAAGGTCTTGCCGTTGATGATCCCTGAGGCATTCGCGCCATGCACTCGACTTCATCAAGCATCTTTTGAGGCGACTGAGTGGATATTATGCCTTTACAATGACTCACTGTGGCCCTCGGATATGTCAGGTCAGTGCTGCTATCCTCCCAAACAAGTCCAGTAGCTTCACCAATTTCATGGAGAGGGAAGGCTTTGTAAA
The DNA here is from genome assembly GCA_019055375.1 of Parelaphostrongylus tenuis. Lineage (NCBI taxonomy): Eukaryota > Metazoa > Nematoda > Chromadorea > Rhabditida > Metastrongylidae > Parelaphostrongylus > Parelaphostrongylus tenuis. Next base: position 18,243 of record JAHQIW010004790.1, on the reverse strand, counting down.
CCTTAGGCACAGGATCGATCCATCGACTAACATGACGTCTGCATCACGGATAACTCTAACCACTGTGCCACACGTGGCTGTGTGAAATATCTAGAAATAAAAGCTGAAGACTTGGAAATTTCCTTGTTTGCCGGCCGACGACATCGTTCTCCACCTTATTCCAATTCAATAATGCACTTTGGACATTTTAAGTAGTCGGATTCTTATATAAACTTATTTCAATAGGTTATTATAAGCATTTTATAGGTTTTATTCTGTTAACTTTTTTTTTGTAATTATCTATCGTGACTACGAGAATTTTTAGGATCAGACCGATGCTATAGCTGGACATACGCAAAAAGGTGTCGAATTTTTGGAGAGAATCGGTACGTTTGCTAAGGAACGTGCATTGATTGAAGAGGAGTACGCCGCAAAGTTAAGGTTAGTCGGCTGGTTTTTTCGTTTTTCCTCTTCTAAGTGGTTAGTTTTTGCTCTGAAGCGAGCTTGACTGAACCTTATTGTTTCTTTTGTCTTTTAGGACTCTAGCGAAAAAATCGCTGGGTAGGAAGAAGGAAGACGAGGAGGCGTCGAAAAATTTCACCTATGTGAGATCGTTTGCGAACTTACTACGCGAACTCGAATCACTTGCTGGACAACATGAGGTATCATATTCAATGCTTAATATCAAAGATTATGATTACTTAGCAAGTCTATCGATTGTCTAAGCTTCATTTTGCTAAAACAGTCAGATCAAGGGCTAGCCCTACCTTGTGTCCCACGTAACCTTTGCTGGAACTGAGCGTTCTGCTAAAGGCTTAGGTCAGCAGTTACTCTTGCCTTATATCCCTTGCTGGAGCTAGGCTTTTTTCATAAAAACAAATCAACGGCTACCCCTGCCTTGTATCCCATGTACCCTTTGCTGGAACTAAGCGTTCTGCTAAACACTTGGGTCAGCGGTTACTATTGCCTTATGTCCTTTGCCGGAGCTGAGCTTATTCTTGCTAAGACAATCAGATCGTCGGCTATCCCTATCTAGTGTTCCATGTATCTCTTGTCTGAGCTAAGCTTTCTGCTAAAATACTTAGGTGAGCAGTTGTTCTTACCTCGTATCCATTCCTTACGGAGGCAAAGCTTCATTTTGCTGAAACTCATAGAGGACCACTCACTGCCTTGTATTCCTTGTATCCCTTGCCGCAACTGAATGTTCTGCCAAAGACTTAAGGTTAGCAATTACTCATGCCTTACATCCTCTGCTGGAGCTAAGCTTCTTTTCTAAAACAGTCAGATGAACGGCTGGACCTGCCATGGATCCCCTGTATCCCTTGCCGAGCTAAGCTTCTTCTTGCTAAAACAATTAGATCATCGGCTATCCCTGTCTTGTATTCCTTGTATACCTTGCCAGAGCTAGGCGTTCTGCTCAAACATATAGATGAGCAGTTGTTCTTGCCTTGTGTCCAATTCTCACCGATGCGACGCTTTATTTTGCTGAAACTCACAAACGGTCACCCTTCTGCCTTGTATTCCTTTTATGCTTTGCCGTATCTAAACGTTCTGCTAAATGCTTAGGGTCAGCAGCTGCTTTCACCTTATATATATCCCTTGGCGAAGCTAAGCTTCATTTAGCTAGAACAGTTAGATCGACGGTTATCCCTGCCTTGTACCCTTGTATCCGATGCCAGAGCTAGGTGTTTTTAGCAAAACGCCTAATTACCTTTACTTTCTATATCTTACTAGGCAATATAAGGTGTTTCCATGCTTATTCTTGGAGTGGGATTTGGATGTCCTCTTCCACAAACTAAGCTTCATTGTATCAAAACAATTGCTTCATTGATAATCCTTATCTCGTATCCTTTATATCCCTTTGTTGGACAACAGGAAAGCTAGTCAGCTGGTTTCTTCATTAGGTTAGTGGCTTTAGTAAAACAGTTACTTCACAAGTTACCAGTGCCTTATATCCATTGACGGACAACACGAGGTGTATATCAATCCTTTTGTCAAAGACGAAAGCTAACTAGCCTTTTAGCTAGTCAAGCCTTTCTTACAAGATCATCCACACCTACAGTTACCTTCCGGAACAATGTGAAATCTGATTCATGTTTATTGTCAAAGATGAAGGCTAGCAAACCTATTCAGTGACTAAGCTTCACTTTGCTTAAATAGTAATATCAACAATTACCTTTGCCTCGTATCCCTTATGGCCCCTGCCGTCGGATCATACAATTACCGTTGCCTTGTGTCCCTTATCGGACAAGATGAGGCGTATGTCATGCTAACTCTTCAAGGGGAAGGCTAATTAAACATACTCTTGATTAGTGCAAGGTTTTTGCTAAGCCAGTTAGATTAACATCACTATAAGTGCGCTGACCAAATCCACCTAAGTCGTAGGTTAGCATTGACTATTACTTGGAAAATGAAGCAGATTTACAGAGTATTTTATTGCTCAGTTTTTTTGAATTTTATTTTTCTTCTATCCTCTTTTAGTTCATATTTAGTGATCTAGCAGTTTTCATCTGTATGACTTTTGAAGTTTTTGGTTTTCCCACAGACTATCCCATAATATCCCATAGTGATGAGTAACATGTGAAACTTTGAACCTCAGACAGGAGTTGAACCCGCGTCTAACCTTTTGAAGGCACCAGGAACCGAACTAAAACCAGCCCCGGATAAGGTGAGACGCGGTTTCAACTTCCTTGAGGTTGAAACTTTTGCATATCACTGAACACTTTGGGTACAGCAGTGTCACGGCTTCACGTAGTGGTTAGTGATGCCAGCTATCGGAGAAGGTTGCTAGTTCGATCCCCTATCACGTCGCTTCACAACAGACATCCCGGTGTAGATTAGTATTTTTGATGCAAAATAGGTTCCTCAAGAAATGAACGAATGTTTGAATGAATAAATCGCTTCTTTTACGGTATCACGATGTGAGCTATGGTTAGTCCATAATGAATTAAAAATAAAAAGGAATGCTGTAAAGCGTCGTGGGAGGGGGTCGAACCAGCAACCATCTTACGATGTTCGGTATCACTAAGCGCTCGTCAAAATGGAGTGCTGTCAGCGCGCTGCAGGACAAGATGGCGCCATTTTCCTGTCGTACTAATTTGTTAACATGATTGGATACATACTTTTCACATTCTGCCGCTACTAAAAAGGCTTAACGCGTTGCGGACCTAGTGCATGAAATTTTATGCGCCTATCGCCTTTCCGCAGGCGAGGCAGTTAGCGGAAGCAAGGGAATATAATTGGGAAACTGGGATTCCGAGCAGATAATACCCTTGTTGAATGATGAAACATCAACGATGGGACTTCCATAAGGATAATTCTAGTAAGAACAACACCCCTGCGTTCAAACATTTTCGATATTCCGTTGAGATAATCGCATCTTTCCATAAGAAACATATTTCCAGCTCTATTTAGTAGGTTCTTTCCTGTAAGACTGCAATTAATGAATATCTGACCCCGAGAAAAGATTTTTTCATAGGGGTGTCAATAATCATTTGAAAGCTTAATTCTCTGGCTAGATTCGTAGGTGGCCAGTTTTTCAGAACACCCATTTCTAACGCTGTGAAATCCAAAATAAAACTGTTTCAAATCTGCTGCGCGCCTTCAATTTAATCACGCGTATAGTCCGCTGGAACCACGAAAGGCATATGACCGTGTAGAAAAAGTTTCACAGTTTTTGAGTCGATCGCTTTGTCTGGACTTTCTATCAAAGCGAAGGAAAAATCTCCAATTGAATGATATCAAGTCGTATTCCACGTTTCGAACACTTTAGACCACTGATCGAACGCCTTTCCCCCAACGCGTAAATTGGCCGGTAAACATGCTTACCAAATATGTGGAACTCGGTTTTATTTTCCCTGCCACACTGCAGTAGAACGGTCTTTCCCTGAAAATAAGCACGGCGTTGGAATCATTGAATCTTACTTTATCGGATGATTACCAATAGTTAGAAGAAAGAGCTCTGTCCGCCGAGGTTTGTAGCACAAATCTTCCTTTTCACCTATAGCGCTATCAAAAAAGCTTTTCCAGAAGGCAAACACATTTTTAAGTCTTCCAGGCATAGCTATCAAAATAGTACTAGCAGTCTGAGGTAGGAGTTTTGTTCGGCGAAATATAAGCGAGATAAGATCAAAAAAACGAGTGGCCGTGTGGAACATAATTTTCTCATGGAATACACAGCGTTGTAAAAGGGTGTTTTGAGTTTTATAGGAGAGATCTTCCGATTAGGTTTGGTTTGTGGTAAGATCTTTATGGCACGTTTAATCATCGGGAAGAGGATTATGTCTCGTCTCCGAAGAATATTTAGCTATTGCTGTTTGACCTTCGCAGTGGATTCGTTGGTATATGTGCCGTGAAATTTTGATTTTGAAGTTACTTTATTGGCACGAAAGCATAGAACATTGGAGGGTTTCCTATAAATGTAATCTCTATGAGAGAGCGCTCACTTGCCTCAAGAACCCCTGCTTTCGAATACGAAAACCACATCTATGGATAGCTTAACAGTGAGTTTCCAACTCTGCTTTACACTTCTTTCAAGATTCCTCTGAAATTATAATTTGAGAGCTTATTTTCCATGATATACGATTTGAAGCGGAGGCTTCTGCGTGGGTTTTTCCGGTGGATTAGAGGTAGAAAGAGAGCGCTTTGATCAATTGGGGATTAGGGTTTTTCTCTCTCAAAAATGCGCCATTTTGGAGGAAGTATTCCCATTGTTACTATTACTAAGAGCCTTATTTAGATGGTTTCTATTATATCATATCATTTACTGACACTAGAAAAATTTCCAGTAGCTCTGAAAAGCTAAATTTGATTAGAAAGCTACCACATTGTCTTTTGGAGCACTCCCGCCAAGCGGCGACCGCTTCGCGTACTGAGCGAAGAATCAATGAGGTCCCCAGCATGTTAAAATTGTAAGTTCAGAGCACGTTGTCTACAATGTACGATTTTTAGAGGAAACTCGTATATGTGTTCTTTCAACATGTATCTGGAGGAGAGGTGGAAAGGGAGTTATGGTCAACTCGAAGAAGTCAAGGATTTTCCTTCTCGCAAATTGCGGTTTTTGAGGGGGGGGGGAAGGTTCATTTTTTTTACGATACCTAGCTTTACCACGGTCCGAAAATAAGGAAACCGAAAAAATAGTATTGAACCATTTACTGATGTTAAAACTCCATTCACTGCCCATGAAATCTAAATATCATTGAGAAACTGATACAATTATTGGGCCACGCCTGCCTACCGGCGACCGTTTCGTGTGCTAGGCAAAAAATCGACACGGTCCGCAGCGTGTTAATTCAAAAATTCTTGACATTTCACACAGGCTTATCTTCATTTTAGTTTAATTTAATGTAATTAAAGGTGATTGGAGAACGAATTCGAAAGGAAGTGATCCCATTCGTGGCGGCAAGAGCGAATGTGCATCGAGCTCAGCGAAAACAATGTCTTTCTGACTTACAAGCAATTCACACGAACCTCACTACTGCCATGGATCATCTCTTTAAGGCTCAAAAACACTATGGGTATGAGATTTTCGTGTGATTGCTTGTCCTTGGGATGTTAGCTGCTGCATTTCCTTATATTTTTCTGTTTTAGGAAGACATTCAAGGAGGCCGAGGCGGCGTTCCTGAAGTATGCCAAAGCGGACAAGAACATGGAGATCTCTCGTCTGGATCTGGACAAGGCGAAAAATAACGCGCAGGTGCTGTTTCGGGTCCCTCCTCAATCTCCTTTTATTCCAGCTGATGGGTTAGATGATTTTCCACAGTATGTCAACCGGTTGACTTCCGTGGGCCCAGGGGCGTTTTCAACGGCTCCGCTTTTGCTATGATTCGCGTGCGATCTGCGCCGGCGTATTGACTGCTTTTCTTCATGATGACACCACACTTACACACACAAGATCAAGAAACAGCAGTCAGTAAACCGGCGCAGACCGCACTCGAATCATGGCAAAACTTAGTTGTGGGTCCTGCAGCGAAAAGTAGCTGTAGTCGGCGTCCACTCGGAGCTGAGGAGACGGAGTCGTTGGACACGCCCCTGGGCTCACGGAAGTCAACCGGTTAAATTTGGCTTTCTATAGATGCGAAGTAATATTAGTGAAGAAGCAAAGCATGCTTATGCTCATGCCCTTCAATGTGCCAACGACGCTCAAACGGCTCACTATTCGCAACTACTACCTGAGGCTCTGGCAAGAATGAGGGTTGGTGTGCACTATACGCTAGTTTTTTTTTCAAAATATTTTTTCATACAAGCAGCGCATGTGGCACATTGGTTAGAGGTGCTTTGTGACACGTGGTCGATCATTCATTGGTTGGTGGTTGGATCCCGCCCGCGCCTAAGGCTCACTAAACCGTCTATACCTTCGGAGTCGGCAAATTGCTGTCAGACTTGTCTGGCAGGATACCAGCACTGACTTGATACCTCGGTAGGCCACCGCAGGTCATTGTAAAAGTCAGATAAGCTTTAAATCACCTCAAACGATGCTATGAGTGGAATCGAATCCATGGCGAACTCCTCATTGATTGGTCAACGCTTAGAGTCATATCCTTTTATTTTCTTTATCTGTGCGCTTGCATTCGGTTCGTTTTCACCTAGTGATTCACCATAGAGGTATTCGAGAACAAAACCTTAGGAACGCGTCAAACGTCCGGCTTCGGCTACTGCTTGAGGATTTCGTTTCTCGGTTTTTTTTCTGTTAGACGACGACAAATGAATAAACGGCGCTTTCGCTGGACAAAAACTTTCTAATGCACTTTTCGAAAGCTTCAGCCTCTAACTAGTGCGCTACTTAGTCATTTCTTGAAAAGGCCTTTTATAGCTCGATAGCCGAAAGAAAATATTTGTGTTCCACACACGCATGTTTTCTCGCAGGACAAAGCTCTTCCTTTAGTCATTAGTAACCAGTCAGTGGCGTAAGTTTCTGTGACTACAACGCTGTGCCTATTATCTGGAAATACCGTTTCCCTGCAGTTTAGGAGGGAAAATAAGATTGAGTTTAACAAAGGCTGGCATTGTTCTTTGGGCTAATGTGGGCTGGGTGTGAGGGATAGGGGTGGGGACTATGCTGGCCGTAGGACTCCATACGGCGATCAATCGATAGCGTTGACGCGTTGCACATGTCCAATGCAATTTTTGCTATTTAATTTGGGTTTTTTTCTCCGCTTTGAAATAAACAACATATAAAACGTATTAATCTGGTACTAAAAGATTTCCTCCATGCGTATATATGCTTTTCGTGCTTCCAGAGAAGTAATATTGGAAATTCGCGGCCGGTGTAAAACATTATATTTTCAAATGCTATAGCGCTATAAAAAGGCCTTCTCAATAAACGAGCACGTTTAGCAGTTTTCCGTGATTTAAGCTTTCCAATGATTACTAGCACTCTTATGAAAACGTTCTTGTCCATCGAAAGGGTCGTTTCTCCATCTCGTGCCGAAAAGAACCCGTTTTTCTATATGAAATGTATTAGAATCGAACTAACTAGAGTTGAATCTCTCTACATTCTTGAAGTAGCCAAGAAGGCTATTTTACCCTGACGCTGTCGTTCATTGTTTCATGCAGGAGAGTGTTGGGAGGAGGGAATCGAACCGTCAGGCCTCTGCTTATCACTTTTTCTTCCCGATTCACCACATCACCAACCACTAAGCTACGCCGCCGCCCACCTTGATACTAATTTCACTAGTGCAGTCGACATCCAAGCAACCAAAATGGATTATCGACTCAGCTATTGTGGGTCCACGCTTAACTTAGTGGGCTATAGAATGTTGTTCCGGATCTATGTATTAGCCCCTTGGGACGGCACTTGAATCGATCGCAGAGCGCAAGTCGCAAGCCGCCTGCGATATTCGTATGAAAACCTCTTCAAAACTTTGTGTAGCTGAGGAACCAGAGAGATTCGAATTGTCGAATGATAGCGAAAAGCCATCAACACGCCTCAGCCGAGCAAAGAAATTAAACCGGATGTGAAGCATATCATTATTTTTGCCGCCACAACGCGATAGGGAAGGCTCTAGAAACGCAAGGCATTATGAGAATCACTGAAATTTATTTTCGAATGATCACTAAAAGTCGAAGGAAGCAGTTTTGTCTGGAAAGGTCTTCAGAAAATCGTTCATCTCTTTGGATACACATCGTCTCGATCAGCCAACAGTTGCAACGAGTTCTTTAACTTATCTCGTTTCTTATTCAGCTCTAAAAGGATTAAAAAAGTATAAGCTCAGCGTAGATTAGTCCTTGAAGGATGCGCCATGCATTCGACTCCATTCTTAGTCTCGTTAAAGGTGATTGGATGCTTATTTGACCTTTAAAGTGACGGTCCGGTGTATCAGGTCAGTGTTGCTATCCTCCCAGACAAGTTTGGTACTTATTGCTGACTCTTGAGGGATGGAAACCTAGGTAAGCCTTGGGCGCTGGCAAGATCGAACCATCGACCACGTGTACGTCGCAGGGCACACCTAACGACTGTGCCACACGCGTTGTTCTTACATATTGGAATACTAAACATAGATGAGTTATTTAGGCTATTGATCTGGAACGAATCAACGATACGAAGATTGCGATGGAACTTTGTATAGCGTCCGAAGTCGATGTTCGTCCGATCATAGGTCAGTCAATCACCTATTGCTCTTTTTTTTGTCGTTATCTGTTTCTTAAAAGGAAGATTTTTATCTTGATTTCCTCCATTCGCCTAACCGATTTTTTCTTTTAAGTTTATCAAAGTATGATGCAAAATAACATATGTATAGCCCGAACCTCATCAGGAGGTAGTCGAACCCGCGTCTCTCCTTTTCCAAGGGCGCGTGATTCTGAACCTCTTGCATATCACTCAGTATTTCTGGATAAAGTTCTAGTAGGTTGAATAAGTAACTCCTTCATTCAAAGTATGCCTTAAGTGGTAACAAAGAAGAGTGGGAGCAGGGTGGGGGTTGTTTTCAGCTGAAGTTATAACCATAGGATGCAAAAATGTGGGGCGATTTGCACAACTAGGAGCCTCAAGGAGGGGTTGTACTCGCACCTCACCCTTTTTCGAGGCTGTGTTAACCACTGAGCAACCGAGGCAACCGCCCTGTAACACTACTTTTTCCGTCAATTGTTGCTGTAGTTGCTCGCAGTTATCACCTTTTAGAGATCAAAGTTGAAGTCGCCGAGCGTGGTACAATTGCAGCCGGCGCGATTTTTGTTGTTCAGTCAGATTTTATTTCTCATTTTGGAAATTATTATAAATTTCTTCCAATGTTCCGGTGCTTCAACGATTTTCTCTAGAGAACATCTGCTTTTGGTGCAAATATAGCTCATGTGTGTTGCTAAAAAACTCCCTCCTACCTCGCAATTATGCTATTGTTAGCATCCTGTCAGCTGTGGAAAGTTGTACAAGGAAATCTGTGCTGCAGATCTATCAGTTCTGATGTATTTTTTGATCTACAATGCTCAAAAGTTATCAAACTAGCTGAGATATTTAAATCGAGATTTTAGCCATTATAAAGGTGGTTGGCGATTTCCGAAACGTACATATGCCACTGACATAAGAAGCCTCGAAAATGGCTAAAATGAGCCTCTGATTATAACTAAATCCCGAAAGTGAGGTTTAAACCTATAGGGACCGTTGACCATTTTGTAACGTCTTACTCCAATGTTATAAGATGTTCTCTATAGGTTCATGTGCTTTTCGTGCTTTCAGCGAACTAATAGCTGAACTGCGCGCTCGATAAAAACCATTGTTTTATTTTGAATGTTACAACGTTGTAAAAGCTTCTTTCTGAAAACCAGCCAAGTACAGCTCTAGCAAAAGAATCAAGCCTTCGAATGACTACTAACACTCCTATGGAAAATTCTTGTACGGCAAATGAGGTTGAATATTCATTTTGTTCCCTTATGACCGAAAAAGACCCATTTTTGTTTGTGATAAATTTTTTATTAACATGTAAGCTTTGCTAAACAAACCTCTAAGTTTAGGTGACGAGTTAAGTAATTAATCAGAGTTTGAATATAGCTACTAAAATCTCGGTGAAAAACTGTCTGGTGGAAAAGCTGAGCAAAACGAGTGCACTGTACACTCCGAAAAAAAACATAGTTTTCTCTTCGTTGTTACAGCTTACTAGATAAATGTTTCAGAAATCAAGCGTAGTATTGGAACCGCAATTTTTCCAGCTATCAAATGGCTACTGAAACTCTAGCGAAAAATCCATGTTCGTCGAGAAGTCCACGAAAAGGCCCGTGTACCATTTTTGTACACGTGCTCCTTAGAGAATTAATGGCTCGGGTTCTACTCTCGCCTGAGTTTCAAAGTTTGCAAATGAAAAGCTCGCAATTTTCGCGCTTTTTGGACTTTTCATGTGAATTTAAATATTTTTAGCTGACCAGTAGGCTTCATACATTTCGTCTTTTTTTCTTTTTGTGTTAATTTAATTTTTTTTCAGCAAGATGTCATGAAGACATGAAAATGGCAATTGAACAAATCGATCCTATCCAGGACACCGCAATGGTCGTCGAGCAGTTCAAGTTTGTTATTTCTCTTCTAAGCGATTGATAGCGGAATGTTTTAGAAGTCTTACAAGTCTTCTATGTTCGATACTACTATCGTTATCGATCGGATTAAAATTCGGTGCGGTTTTAAGTATACTGAAAACTTCAGCCCTGATTAGTCTAGATGCTTTAGGAATCCAATCTTCTTCTGAAGTCTTGGTATCTCTCGATTGTAATCGGGGTACTTGTCCATTATGAGGCGGTTGATAAAAAACCGATCTCATTCGCTGGGCAGTGATTTCTCATAGGAATGTCAGTGATTATTCGAAAGCTTAGAATTGTGGCTAAGGCCTCACATGGCCGGTGTAGAAAAACATTTTTTTTGACGTTGTTACAGAAGGAAATTTCCTGCGTTCCGGACGCTCATTTTTCTCGCCAAACAGAGCCCTTTCTTTGGACTATTAGTAATCATTCGATGGCTTAATCGTTTCTGATTCCAACGCTGTGCTTATATACTGAGAAGACCGTTTCTCTGCACCGCTGCAGGTAAACAGGTAATAGACAGGTTCATATGTGCGACCAAGAGGATCTTTGACTAATTCGCGTGCAGCTGACGCAATATCGTAAGAGCTGTCCAGATCGATCGATCATCGCCCGCTCGAGTGCTTTCCAAGGAGTTTTTTTTTAAAAGCAAGCGCATTTTTGAGTTGTTCGAAACTTGCAATCGAGCGGTACTAGCACCCTAAGGAAGGGGTTTTGTGCAGCGAACTCTAGGCGCGATAAGAGAAAAAAGGAGTTCTGTGAAACATAATTTTATTTTGAATTTTGCAGCGCTATAAAAGGGTGTTTGAAAAATCGATTACGTAGGGCTCTAGCCAGAAATATAAGCTTTTGAATGATTGTTAGCACTGCTATGAAAAGTTCTTGTCCAGCGAATAAGAGCGACCGTATTCTATCTTAATTCGTTTTGTGCAAGAATACTGCGTGGAGATTCTGTTCCAATTTTTAGTCTACGGGCTTTCCTCTTCGTTTTGCAGAGCTTATTCGAAGTAGGTAGTAATTCTATCAATATGTTGGACGCGTTTGGCGCAGTGGTTAGAGTTACTCCGTGACACACACACGTGGTTGATCAATCGATGGTCGATAGTTCGATCCTGGGTGCTCAAAGCTCACCAAGCCTTCTACCCCTCCAGGGTCGGTGAATTGATACCAGAATTGTCTGAGAGGATAAACAACAAGGACATGATACATTGGTAGAACATTGTGAGTTATTGTAAAGGCCAAGTATGCATTCAATCACATCGAACGATAGATGCTCAATGAAGATGAATACATGGCGCATCCCTCAAGGATTGATCAGCGTCAAAAGCTTTTCTAGTTTCTTTTTCCCAATATATTCCGGTAAACATAGGGTTTCTGTAACCATTAATGGGCTATTAGTAAGGGCACGGAAGTGAAATCCTTTTTCTAAAGTTGTAACATACTGTCAGTTTTCAGGACTGGATACATGCACCCTCCTCCTATCCAATTCGAGGATTTGGGTCGCCCTGATACCTGCCTCAACGTTGGCGGAGGTTTATTCTTATCGTTTTATTCGAGAAAAAAAAGGCCAGACATTGAGCAAGAATTGATTTTGCTAACGTGTAGATATTCTTTAGTATTTTGAGTGACATGTAAAACGTTCAATCCCAGGCGAGACTTACCCGCGTTTCATCCATACCGGATGCGAATACTGCCACTACACCACCGAAATAAACGCCACGTTACCACTTTTCTTCGATGTAAACTATCGAAGCTGTTAGCAACCGTTATATATCGAAGAAAGAGTGATAGCAAGGCGCTGGCCGCGGTGGTTAGGGTGGTAGGAAAACGCTGGCCTTGGTGGTTAGGGTAGTAGCACGCGCCCGCGATAGGGGTGTATCACGGGTTAAACTTTCGGCTGAAGTCGAAAGTTTTGTATGTCACTCAAAATTCCGTGTTTCGTCGTATGTTTTCGTATCACTCAAGATTCGTAGGTGCATATTTAGAACATCATAACACTACCCAAAATGAGTAGAAATAGAGAACTCTCAGAGATTATGCATTTATCAAATCCTTCCTTAAATTTTAGCACCAAAGTAATAAAAACCAAATTTACCAATCAGAAGCAATTGAAATTGCACGATTTTGGTGTCGTTCAATTGCGTATCTTCTTGCAAACATTTTGGTATACAGTTTATACTTGTTTGAGATCAGTGAAACGGCGCAAGATCAACGGAGCTTATGGCGTTGTACGACTACAGAAAGTATGGTTAGCTAGGCAGTGGTCTGCAAAGTTAGAAGCTGGAGAGAATACTCTAGATGATTACTCGCGCTTGGGGTGTCCACAGGAAGCTCCATTAATTTGCGCGATGCTTCCTTAGCATTTTCTTCTACGCGCCATTCATGCGTGAGTAGCAAGAAAATTTATTTTCAAGACAATTCCATCTTAGAGCAACTTCAGGCAAGATGTAAACCAAGATGTTCGCAAGAAAATGCGCAATTGAACGATACTGAAATCATACGATTCTAAATACTTCTGGTTAAAGAAACTTGGTGTTTATTTTCCTGGTGCCAAATTTATGGGACAACCTAATAGGTACTATTCAGAGATGCAGCCCCATATGGATGTTACCTTGAAACGAGGTGTGTTGAGTGGTGGTAAAAAAGATTCGAAAGGAGTCTCACGCAAACAGTCGATGCATCAGAAGTTTTTTGGAGGTGGCGATAAACATAAGGTAAGCCACTGTTGGCACTGAATGTGGCTAGAGACTTTTGAATCGCAATTATTTTTATGGCGGCGGAGTTGCGCAGTCAGTAAGTGATGCGGTACATCAGGAAGCACAACGTGATAGACGATGTGCTGGTTCGATCCCCTCCCTCAACCCTTTTTCTTGCAATCAATTGACGACTGCCTTAGAAAATCTGTTAACTCGACTCCTTTAAAGATTGCTAGGAAAATCGTCTTAAGCGATATTTTGTTCACATTCACAGAAGAGGCGAAACCTTCAAGCAATCAGCCATAACAACGTATGAATGGGAAGGAGGGTTAAGGCAAGAAAACGATTCGAATCGGAGCAGTGGTGGACCGCAGGGTAAATGAGAAGTCGGGTCGTGTAAGTATATCTAAAATAAATAACTATGTCAAACAAAGTTTTTTCACTTAACCGCTCTAAGGGGTGGTATGATGTTATAAGTATACGGGATGATGTTGAGTGATGTGCAAATCTTTTGGGTCAGCCGGGATTCGAACCCGCATATCACCCTTTTCGGGGGCGCATCATCAATGCGCCTGACGCAAAAGTTTTGCACATCACTCTGCATCGTTTGGTATAATTATAACATCTTAGATAAAAGATGTTAAATGAAAAGAATTCTGTTCAATCATCTAAAACCCAATATGGGTCAGCGTCACTGGGTTCAATGTCGATATCGACTACCTGGGCCAAACCGTTAACGGTTGGTTGCTGACAGATAGATGCGTTGCAATGTAGAAAGAGTAGTGGCAAAACAGGAGTCGGTAGTGCAAGAGATAGAGCGCACCTGTGGATCAAAAGTCTTGCACAATACTCTTTATCATTGGATATAAATATATCACGTTTAGCGTTTTCGGAACCGTGGACCTACCTCCTCTGCATCTCTGACCACCACTGTGGCAAACTGGGCGGTCTGCCCCACATCCGTGTATCCCTAGCCCTCAGCGTCGAAAGTACTGAATGCGTTATCGTATCATTTTAATTCTATTATTGTTGTTATATTCCTAAGTTATGTCATATGTAAATACATTTGTCGTAATAAGTAGGAAAATAACATCAATAATACATTTAATGCGTTTCTACGTTGTGGGTTAGTGATGCGGAGTAGGTGGGACCACGGTACCGACAGGGTTAGTGAACCGTATGTGAACAGTTGCTGCTCTTTCATCTTGTTGCTCAAACAAGGTTTAGTTGGAGATCCTTGTTGATAGATTTCATCCTTTTTTACAAGTTACGAGATCCGTCATCGTAATTTACCGTGAATGTCCCAGCACTGCGTGGATTCGAATCGTTTCCTCGCCTTCACCCTATGAAGGGTCTACAAACATTTCGCGTGTTGTTTCGACTGATTCTGATGATTTCATTTTCCTCATGAATGACGCAGAATGTCGATCGAGCAAATCTTGCAATCTCTGAAGAATCAGTTTAAGACGTTCCATAAGGCGTTCGTTGAGTGGTTGGAAGAGAGAGTTGGAATAGGGAGTTGAACCAGTATCTTGCTTTTTGATAACATTCATCACTAACCACCCGGCTACCGCCCTGGTACGTATTATACGTAACTAGAAAACATTCAGTTAATTGTGATCGTATACATGTTCGTGACATTTTGTCGCCAATATTGTTGATATTGTAGGCCGATGCAAACGGTGATTATGGTCAACTTCCACCACAACAACGAATTCGCCGTTTACAAGCTAAGGTTGCCGAGTTGGAAAAAGAGCGGGAAAAATGTCAACAAAGTAAGGAAGGCCTGGCAAGAATGAAGCAGGTGAGAAATGGCGAATCGTTTGAAGGTTAATTTCGGCTATTTGGGGACAAATGAATATTCCACTCCATTTGCTGGATAGGAATTCTTCAAAGGAATGTTAGAATTTATTCGAAAGATTAATTCCTTAGCTCGAGCAATACATGGCCGGTTTTTGGAAAGGATCCTTTACATCGGTCTAAAATTCAAAATAAAATTGTTTCACGTCGGCCCGCAATTTAACTGTTGTCGTGCTGGAAGCACGAAAAGCACTTGAGCGTGTAGAGAAAACCTTTTACTATTGGAGTCACATGTGTAATCTAGAGTTTCGAGAAGCAAACAATTCTCATTAGATTGGCAAAAGTCGTACTCTCCTACGCCCCGCAGAAGAGACAGTCGATCGTGGCGTTTTGAAATGTGGCCACATCCAGCCTGGGCGCAACGCTCCCCTTCCTCCTCCCCTCCCCCCTTTCCCCCTCCTCCTCCATGGAAAAACCAAAATCCTTGCCTGCTTATGTTAATCTGATTTCATCTTCCTTGCTGCACTGCAGAGAAATGGTCTTCTCAAAAAAATAAGCACAACGTTGGAATCATTGAAATTAAGCTATCGAATGATTGTTGATGGTCTAAAAATATAGCTTTGTCCGGCGAGAGATATACGCATGTGAAACATAATTTGTTTTGGACGCTACAACGTTGTTAAGGAATCTTCTCGAAATACGGCCACGTAGCGCTGTAGCGAAAGGTTTAAACTTTTGAATGAATACTAACAATGTTTGAAATATCTTGTACATTGGATGAGGTCGAATATTCATTTGTTTCCTTATAACCGAAAAATACCCGTTTAGATTGGTTTTTCCACACACTGCTTGACGTCTCTGTCGCCTTCCACCAGAAGACGACGTAATCAAATTGCTTTTATGTTCATAAAGTGGCTCTTAGAAGCCGTGTGCGAGTGGTTAGGAGCGCAGGCTAGTAAGAAGCAAGGTGCTAGTTCAACTCCCTCCTCCGGTATACTGGGATTACATAGACGAACACATATGGAAGGCGCTTGCTCGGATCTTTCCGAAATTCTCAGAAGATTTGAATCGACCAGCTTTCTATGTGATTCAACAAGAAGAAATCCCCCTAAGCAGCAGTCGAAGCAACACGCGAAATATTTGAAGTCTTTTGTGGAGATGCATGCGAGGAGAACGGAGCGAGTGCTAGAAATGGTGGGATCCACGCAGTAAAATTTGATGACGGGAGCCGCGTCACCAGCTTTCTATGTGATTCAACAAGAAGAAATCCCCCTAAGCAGCAGTCGAAGCAACACGCGAAATATTTGAAGTCTTTTGTGGAGGATGCATGCGAGGAGAACGGAGCGAGTGCTAGAAATGGTGGAATCCACGCAGTAAAATTTGATGACGGGAGCCGCGTCAGAGAAAAAAACTGTGTTTTAGTTAATCAAACTGTTATATGCTTGGTTAGAAAGGGTGGTGGCTTTTGAGGTTTGTCGCGATTGTGTATTTATTATTAGTTCAATCCGACTGACATGTACGGTATAAACGTATTTGGCAATCTGACGTCTCTGTAGCCCTTTGAGGTTTTATAGGTTTTCTTCAAGTAGGTGGAATTTTCAGCACTATCTCTGAAATAGCTCCCGCTGTCCACTCTAATGTTTAGTCATTTTGATTCATTATTGAAATTATAAAGGTTCAGAGCGCAATGGCTGGAGGTACTCTGCGTCTCTCATATGGTCGATAGTCTGGTCTCACACTCAGGTTACCGAGCCTCTTATCTCTCCTTCGAAGACTTAGAGAACTGGTAAATCAGACTTTTCTGGAAGGACAGAAGCACTGACTTGATATACTGGTTACTCGTGCAAGTCACTGTAACGACCAGACACGCATTCAGTCACCTCTGGCAATGCTTGATAAAGCCAATGCATGGCACATGCCTCTAGAATTGAACATCACCGAGAGCTTCAAAGGTTTCATTATAATCATAACGCAATTCTTCACTTCTTCCATCATGGTGATGTCCTACTAGAAAATATGAAGCTCTCGGCGTTGATCAGTCCTTGAGATGCATTCCACTTGATCAGGCATTGCTTGAGGTGACTTGAACATATCTGGCCTTTACAATGGCACCCAATAGGCTATCTGTGTATCTAGTTAGTACTGCTATCCTCCCAAGCAAAGTGTGTGAACATTTCGCTGACCTCGGAGGGATGGAAGAGTTGGTGAGCCTTGAGCTCGGGATCGAATCAATGACCACGTGTGTATTGCAGAACACCTACCAGTGCGCCACATAGGCTGTTAAAATTGAAGAGGTAATAGTAACTGATCCTAAATTTGAATCGTACTGTCACGCTCTTCGGGCCATTGGGGAGAATTTAGGCAATATCCTAACTTCTTTGTCCATTACTTTTATATCTACATTTGATATTTTGATCAATAAATTTGTTCTCTTGAGGTCTACACGGACAATCCGAAGATGGGAAATGCTGCCGATTGTGAAAACCAATTATGTCAGTATGAAAAAGAGATCGAATCGATCAATCAACAAATAAATAAATTTCGTCTTCTTATTGATGACATTCAAGTTCAGACCAATTTGCCATTAGGTGAGTGGATTTACAGTTACTTCAAATATAAATTAGTCGTTGAGACGTTTATGTAGTGATTAAGCGTTCTATTATATTTTTTTATTGAAAAGAATCCATTGCATTGCTTATTGCGGAGCTGCAGTTTATTAGGTCGTTCCATATGTTTTGGTCCTAGTACAAAATCTATCGAGCAGAAGTTATTCAAACTGCATGACTTGGCAACGTTCAGTTGCACATTTTCTTACAAATATTTTGGTGTACAACTTACCTATACTTGCTTCAAGATAGAGTTGTCGAGAGAACAATTTCGCTTGCTACTCACACACGAATGGCGCATAGGTGAAAATGCTAGTGAAGCGGCGCGCAGCAGTAATGGAGTCTCTTGTGGACGGCCCGAGCACGACTGATCCTCCAGACTGTTCTCTCCAGCTTTGAACTTCGCGAACGAATTCCTAGGTCCTTTCTGCAACCGTACCAATGCCCAAGCTCCAATAATCTTACAGGTCGCTTCATTAGCATTTTCTCCTTCGCATCATTACTGCATGAGTAGCAAGCAAACTTGTTCCCAAGACAACTCCATCTTAAACAAGTATAGGCAATTTTCAAACCAAAATGTTAGCATGAAAGTCGGCAATTGAGCGACATTGAAGCCATGCAATTTCAATTACTTCTGATTAAGATATTTGGTGTTTATTCCTTGA